>VMDO01000189.1:67141-209281 GCA_007922755.1 Pedetes capensis | reverse complement strand
CATGTGCCTTGAGGTGACCTCGGTCTCTGCCTGTGGGACCCCCCCTTAGCCATCAGAGCCAGAAAGAGGCTGGGAGGCAGGAGGTGGGAGGCCTGGGAACCACAGGCCATAGTTACTGCTTCATCTGAAGCCGCCACCACAGCTGCAGCTCTGCCTGGCTTAATGGGAGGGGAGGAAGAGAACTTTGAGTGAGTGATGAGATTGAAGTTTTGAAATGAATTGGGCTGTCATCAAAATCTAAATGTGACTAGACAATTGGAAGTGACTGAAGAAGTTGAGGAATTGGATCAAGATGACTTTAAGGAAGCCCCTGCCAATGGGAAAGGGGGAGATGGGGTTGACCCACCCTAAAAGGGGCAGTGATGTAAAACTGAAAGCAGTCTGTGTTTGTGTTCATAAGCCTGCCCTCTTTTCCTGTCAGTCTGGTTGGGGAGAATCATTCATTACTTATCTCACAACACTTAGTAAGCATCACCTGCATACTGTACTGATCCAAAGTTTCCCAAACCTGGTCTTACATTACCTCCTGGGATTCTGAATTCCTAAGTCATGGATTGTTCTTTTCTCTGCCCTCCACTTTTGCTTATTTTTGTTACTCATTTAATATTGTAAGCTCTTGTGCTGTTGATCCCCAGTGAAAATTAACCCTTCCCACTCTGCACGAAAGTTTTGGCATTGTTTTGGACACGGGAAGCATGTTAACACCTGCAAGAGTAAACTTGTAAGAGGTGATAGCATCCAACTATGTAAATAGCATTTTATTTTTCTTTTTTCTTCCCATTGAATTGTTATATATTTTCGCTACAATTGTGTTTTGTGTTATTTTGTGTCATTCTTCTGCCAGGATATGTACATCAAACTAAACAAGATGCTCAGTTGTGGTTAGTTAGTTAATTGTTAGTAAATTGTGTGGCTGTGGGGTAAGTCATACACCAGGTTGGGTCTTCATTTTTGTCATTCCTAAAGTGTGTGTTTGTGCATGTAGTAGTAGTAACAGTGGCAGTAATCACTATGAATCAGAGATGAGTCTTTTTAAACTAAAGGTTACTGCAGTTTAGTAGCTACTGCAAAAGGGTATAAGCATTACATGAGTTAGCTCTCTATGATGTTTCAATGTTTATTGATCAAGGCTAATAAATACTATTCTAAAGACCCAGATAATTACCTTTCTTTTATGTCATTGCTATATGCTGTATCACCTGGATTCAACTATTTAATTCTGTTTGTCAGGAATTTTATTTTGTCTATAATTCTCCAGTGCATCTATGAATCGATCTGCTAGATTCTCAACAGAATATTCAGAAATGGTTGCCAGTCATCTTCCATCATTCTCTTATGTAAAAGTTCCTTTTCCTTTCTTTTTTGAGTGCCACCGTTTTCCCATGATACATCTTGCAATGTTTCTCTGATTTTTCCTACTGTCTCAATTCTTCCTCTTCTTTTCTCCCCGCTATTTAGGGACTTCTATGTTAAAATCACAGAAGATAAGTAGTTGACATGGAGACTGTATTAACTGGGCACGTGTGGAGAAGTGGACTTATATATGTACTTAGGGAAAAAGCCTGGCCAACATGCCTAGACACTTGGGTTCCAGGTCTGGTTTAGGCGTGAATCTGCTATGTGGTCCTAAGTAAGTCTCCAGCACAGAGTAACATGCACTGTTAGCTAGTATTATAACCATTACTAGTTACTAGATAAACTTTCTGGGTCTCAGTTTCCTTCCTGTAAAGTGAAGGACAGGGAGTGGGTGATATCCTGAGTCCTCTCCACTTACATTTTAGATGCTATGAGATTAAATTAGATTATAACCCTGACTAGGGTAAATGGCTAGGGAATAAGACCTTAAATCTCCTGTGTTCCTTGTGGTATTTTGCTCACTAAAGGGACAGAATAGTTATTTCATTTAGTATTGCAATTTGAACATTTATTATAAGGCATTTTATTAGATATATGCATTGCTTGCATATTAGGTGTTTTTGAAAGAATCAATCTCACAACCATTTCCTGCAGCAGGTAGAGCAGCTCTCACCATAGAAACCAGGGAGGGAGTTATTTTCCTAAGTTTCCCAGCTAGTAAGGGGCACATGTGGACCCAGAACTCTGGGGTCATTATCCTTGTGCCAGTGTCTTTTCCATTCTGCTGGAGCTGCCTTGTCAGGTTGGCTGGGAACAGCAGGAAATGCTTCCTTGTGGAGACTGATGCTATTCAGATGTATGGATTCATGGAAGGTGCACATCGCTCAGAATCATCCCCCCAGGGAAGTTATTGAGCTGGAACTTACCCATCAACCATGGGGACCCCGTTTGAGTGAGTCTGTGACCAAGCCTAGAGTCATAGAGGCTCCTAATGCTGCAGATGACATGCAGGAGGAGGAATTGGGGAACCCTGCCAACCCCACTGAGAACACACTTGAGCTGTGGCACACTTGAGACTGAGGAATAGTGGATACCCTCTTAAGGGGGAAGAGTGTTTCAAGAGGCTCATGAACCTGGGCTGTGCCCATGCTGGCCAGCTAGAATGTAACCGTATCTGTAGTCCTTGGAGGACCATGAAATGGCTTGGCTAAGGGGCCCTTCTTTGGCAGATGTCTGCAGTACCATGGCTGCATCATAGAAGGCTACTGTAGCACTGCCTGGTCTAGAGCCCTGCTTTGTGGTATGCGTGGGGGCAGGCATGCTGAGCTACCCATATGGCTGCCCAGGTCCCTAGGAGCTGCTGTAGAAGTGGGGGCAAGACATTGAGGACCCCCAGCGCTGCCCATCTGTGACTCCCTGGGAAGATCATATTACTGGAGAGCAGGAAATTCTGCCTCCAGGGCTTATTGAGAGACCTGTGGATGAAAGCAGCTGCTGGCAGCTGTTAGTAGCACTTGTTGCCCCTAGAGAACAGGAGCAGCCACTGGGAACTGTGGGGGGCCCAGGCCAGTGGGAGATACCAGTGCAACAGATAAGAGTGCCTGGCTGGAGAGTCCTTCCTGGTGGTCCCCAGACCCAGAGAATTCTTGAAGAGGGATAACAAAGTCCATCTTCTAAGACACTTCTCAGTGAAGAGTAAGAAGAATTGCTTGCCATCAATTAACCTAATTGGAGACCTAGTAGCTTAGGTTGGGGGTGCTAGCTGGCCTGGATTGTTATTCCATCCTCTGGTTTCTGGTGGAGGGGTGGCCTAGGGAAAAAGATTACACTTTTTGTAGGGACTTTCCCAAATGAACTTGAAGAAAAAATATCAGTTATTTGGTAAGTTTTAAAAAATATTTATGTTTCCAGGCTGGACACAGTGGCACATGTCTATAATCCCAGCAACTTGGGAAGTAGAGGCAGGAGGATCATGAGTTGGAGGCCAGAGGCAGCCTGCGTAACTTACCAAGACACTGGCTCCGAATGAAAAGTAAAAAATGGGCTGGGGGTGCAGTCCAGTGGTAGAACACTTGCAAAAAGTATATGCGAGGCCCCGGGTTCAACTCCCATGTACCACACACACACAAAATTCTGTTTCTAATATTTCTTCTGCTCCATCACTTTTTACTGATTAACTTTGAAGCAGTAGTGTCTCCATATCCTATCATCATGCTGTCGATAGCCCTTTTATGTCAGTCATTCATGCACTTCACCAGACTTTGGTGGAGTACCTTTGGTGAGTCAGGCCAATGTCAGTCTTCCCTTGTGGTGTTTTACTTACCTATGCACATATCTTAGCTCTCTACTAGACTAAAAGCTTTTTCATTAGGTCATGATAGGTTAGGTTTATGCTGTAGCCATAAATCACAGAGGCTTAACACAACAAAACATTATTTTTCACTTACTCACATTCCTACATGCCTGTATGCGTTAGTGGGGAGAATGTTGGAGGAGCTGCTCCGTACGGTCATCCAGGGACCCAGGAATACTGAGGCGCCATCATTTCATAGCTGCATTGTTGGAACATGTGGCCTTCTTAATCCCTGAGACAGGGAAGGACTATTGGATCATCTCACACCAGCAACTAACTGCTTCAGCCTGGGTGTGACATCACTTCTACTCACAGCCCATTGGCTAGAACCACCTGCATGGACCACTTACCTACAAGCGGGAGGACATGTAATCCTCCTTTGTGCCCAGAAGACAACTAGATGAGCACCAGAAGTCATTACAGGAACTTGTTACTATGTTCTTGGTTCTTTCATTGACTTGAAACAAATTTGACCCAGGAAGCCTCACATTCTTCATTTGTAATGAGGTGGACTCTGAATGGTGAAAAGTAAAGTACAATGGCCCTCCATATCCATAGAATGTTCCATATCCTCAGGTTCATTAACTGCAGATTGAAATATCTGGGGGGTGGGGGAGGATTGCATCTGAATGCAACATGTACAGACTATTTTCTGTTGTCATTATTCCCTAAATGTTGTAGTAAAACAACTGTTTATATACCATTGACATGGTATTAGGTATTATAAGTGATCTAGATGTGATTTAAAGTATATGGGAAGATGTGCATAGGTTAAATCCAAATGGCATGACATTTTATGCAAGGGGCTTGGACATCTGTGGACCATGGTACCTTCAGTAGGTCTTGGAATCAATCCCCCAGGGATATTGGGGGACAACTGTTTATACAGAAATTCACCCAGAAGCTGGGCGCAGTGGCACACGCCTATAATCCCAGCTGCTTGGGAGGTGGAGGCAGGAGGATCACAAGTTCGAGACCAGAGATAGTCTGCATAACTTAGTGAGACCCTGTCTCAAAAAGTAAAAAAATAAAATATGGGTTGGGGGTGCAGCTCAGTGGTCCAGCACTTGCAGAGCAGCGTGAGGCCCTGGGTTCAACCCCCAGTACTGGAAAAAAAAAAAAAAGAAATTCACCCAGAAGGAAAAAGACTGGTAATGAGTAGTTTAGACACTCTCTGTATAAAGGCCCGGTCCTTTGCTAGTAATCGGGGTAGAATAGTAGGTGAGTCCTTAGAAGCAGAGCCTGCCCTCTAGGCAGGCCTCAGATGCTTCCATCCAAGGAAAGGTTTGCCCTCATGGAATAAGTGCTATGTTGTAGATCCATTTCCACCCATGAGTGTGAAAGAGCCATAGGCCTACTTGGAGAGACTCTTGATTGTGCTGCAGCCAGCAAAATTTAAAAAATGTGTTATCTATCTGTATTCATTCAACCATCATTGAAAGAGTATGATTTGAGATTTGGGTGATCTAAGTAATTTGATGCCTGCAGCTGCAGCCCTGTGGCATCCGATCCTGTCAGATCTCGGAAGCTAGGCAGGGTCGGGCCTGGTTAGTACCTGGATTGGAGACCGCCTGGGAACACCAGAAGCTGTAGGCTTGGGAGAAGGACCTGGCAACCCCCTCCCAAAAATCAATCTGCCATTGAAAACCCTATGAACAGCAGAGAAGCACTGACAATAGTGTTTCCCCTGTTGTACAGAGGGTCGCTATGAGTCGGATCAGCGGCACCTAAGCACAACAACAAGTAATTTGATATTTTAAGGTATGGGTCATGTCCAGTATTGGATTGGGAATCCAAGAAAGTATGCTAGAGCCCTGAAGGCAGGAATATTTGAGTAATGACATATGGCTAGAGTATGGAGTAACATTTAGGATTAAAAAATAAGGAAAATTTCAATTTATGACTGTACCTCTTTCTTGTACTTGTATTTTTAAACATCAGTTGACTGAGCTTTTTTCATTATTTGTTTGGGTGCTGCATAAGGAAACATTGCTTGGCTGTTCTGATGTCGTGTATGTCTTGTCTGTGTGTCCTGTGGTGGACATCTACCCCAGTGTGACCATCTTTAGGTGCAAGCTTGTGAGGCCAGGGTGTTGGGACACTTGCTCTGTCCTCTTTGCACAGCTTCTTCCGTGGTGTGAAATAGGTGTTTAATGATGAAGCTGGTGAAGGTGATCTACAGGGAGTCTTCATACTTACTTCACCATATCCTGTTCTTTAGAAGTCCTGTTAGTGTTACTGGAGCCCGCAACCTGGCTTTGGGGCTGAATGCTACCAGCAGTAAGAGAAAATCACATTATATATGAACATAAAGCCTGCAGCTGGCGCACTGTGGCATCTGATCCTGTCAGATCTCAGAAGCTAAGCAGGGTCAGGCGTGGTTACTTGGATAGGAGACCACCTGGTGTCAGGGTTCGACTCAGGCCTGGCTGAGGTCAAAGCCTTGCCCCACCACCAAGTGGGTATTGAGGACCCACAGGACCAGGTTGGTGTGGTAGCCAGAGGAGCCAAAGAAGGACCTCGGGAGACCTGGGGAAAAACAGGAGAGGGAAAGTTTATTGGTTGCTTCCCAAGTGAGGGACAACCAGCAAACCGCCCCTGACAAGTGCTAGCTCAAAGCCAGCAGCATATCACTGATGATACAGCTCTTTTCTTGAAGCTACAGCAACAGATGTTCCACTGGGCTGGAGGTCTGGTGGTCTTGACTCTCACAGCTTGCCTTTTCTACCTCCCTCCTTCCCAGGGAGGGGAGGTATTGGGAGGATCTTCGTGAGTTGCTTGTAGCTTTCGACGCTTCAGGGCCCCTGGTCTTGACTCACCACCTTGCTAAGATGGTCTTCCACAGGATTGGGGAGTGCTGGATCAAGGTGATGGGGTCCAGACAGCAATTGGAAAACAGTGAAGGGTGAAGGTGGGGTCCAGGAGCTTGTTTATATAGGCTCCTGGAAGGGGTTGTGTACTGGAGGCAGCCAATCAGGGTACATTCCTGGCAGGTATGACAGTTTAACTGTCAAAATACCTGTCATACTTGCCAGGTAGGGGCAGTCATTTAAATAGGGTGATTTGGGGGTGCAATTGGGATTGGTGGATAAGGTGGATAAGGAGCCAATCAGGTAAGGTACCTTAGGAGCTAACCAGGGGGCTAGGGGTGGCCGATCAAGGTAGAGGTGGTTGGGGCAGGGTCAGGCTGGTCAGGGGCCATCTTTACTCATTCTGTGGGAGGGGTAGGAGTGAGTGAGTGGAATGTGGCCCTGGGATCATCTAAAGGTCAGTCCCTCCTCAGGCTAGTCCGAGGGACCTTATTCATGGGGTATTTTTAAAAATCCCCAACAACCTGGGGACACCAGGTACTGTAGACTTGGGAGAAGGACATGGCAACCTACTCCCAAAAATCAATCTGCTTTTGAAAACCCTATGAACAGCAGAGAAGCACTGACAATAGTGTTTCACCTGTTGTATGTAAGGTTGCTATAAGTTAGATACTGACTTGACAGCACCTAACAACAACAACAACATACAAATGTAAATAAATAACTTTATTATCAGTTTGGGCCAACACTGGGAGAAAGAAACTCTCAATCTGTCTCTAGCTTTCTGGTGGCAGTGTTATACCAGTTAGAAAAGATGAAGCAAAAGCCAGGACTCGTGCTTATGGAGAGGAGTCTTTCTCCTAGTCAGGGCTCCTGCGCGTGGCCTGTCTTCTCCCCTGACATGGGATTTTCCTAGAGGAATTCTAATTCCTAGGTACTCCCTTTACATTGGGACCTGTCTCATCTTTTCCTTTCATCCCTCAGAAATATTCCCTCTGCCTCCTTCCCTCCCATCCTTTAGCAAGATTCCACCTGCACAAATTTCATTTTGTTCTAAGAGTGATAATCTTGGAAGAAGCATTGCAACGGGTACAGTCTCCTCTCTGGTGCGGAAAGATCTAGTCCTACTGAATGAACAAGCCCCAAGGGTGCTGCAGGGGGTGGACAGGCCTGGAAGAATGTAGCTTCTGCCAGGGTTGCCTAGTGGGAAGAGAGGTGGTGCTCCCAACGTATTCACCCAGGAGGAAAGCCCCTCAGCCACCAAGGGTGCTTTCTGTTTGTCCGCTTTCCCAACAACATCTTTATATCTGTTGCTCTCTGCCCTTGCTGAAAACAGTCATGTGAGGATCCAGATGTGCACAGAAGTCAGGTCACCCTCTGCAGCAGCCCTATCCTCCAGAAAAGGGACAGTTGGGGGAAAGGAATGGACATGTCATGCTTGTATCCTAGGATGCCAGCTGAGTGTGCAGACTGAGGAGGTTCTTCCTACGTCCTTATTCAAGACAATCTTCTGGTGTTATAAAAACAAGGAACAAACTCGCTCCTGGTGTGCCCTCCTTTCCCTCACCTTGTGCAATGGCTCAGTTAACATGGAAGTAGGATTGTGGCACCATGTTAAATTAAGAAACGGTGTAAATCCAATCCTGATGAAGAAGAGGGAGAACTTCATTACTTACAGTAGACGCTTGCCCTTGGTCCTGAGGCTGGAGTAATCCTCCTATTTTGTTATAGTATTAGACATGGAATCATTTCATTTGCTTCTTGTAGAGTATTGAAGCATTCTAGTTCTTATAATTATTATGTGCTTTTATAAACCAGGAAGTATAATGCTTTCCCAAACAAACAACAACAACAACAACAACAAAAGCACGTGATAATCTGCAGGGAATGTAAAGAATATGATGGCCTTACTTGACTTCTTGGACAACAGGCCCAAGTACCCACTTCACATCTGCAGGTCCCCTGCTTGCCCAGAGTGGCAGTGAGACAGAATTGAAGAGTGCATGGGCCTTTGCCACGTACTAGGTATATGACTTGGGGTAGTGCCTTCAGATTTTGCTTAGTCTGCCTCCCATACTTTCCTATCCTACTTCCTCTGGCTTAGGGCTGTTGGGGGGACCTCCTCACCCATTCCATGTGGTCCTCCTTGGGCTGTACATCATGGATTCATGCAGACAGTCTTTCTTATTCACTGTAATGGGCAGGTGACCCAAAGTACTTGAGCTGGCCTCCCGAGCAATTTCAATCAGCACTTCCCCTGGGACTACTAGGTGTAGTAGTAGGTGGGACTACATTGTACAAAGGCTTTTTTGCAGAGAAGATACAAATCCAGGGCTTCAGGCGCCCCTTTTGTTTGCCATGTGCCTTGTGTGGAAAATGAAAGAGAGAGAGAGACAAAGTGAAGCTTAGCTAGATTGCCCCAGGCTTTGCCTTCACCTCTGACTTCCCAAGTACAGGAGGCCGCCTTCTTTTTGTTGCTAAGTCTTTGGATTGGGTTTCTGTCGTATGCAATTAAAAGTGCTTGAATGCATATGTTATTGTCAGTCTCTAGTTTTTTGAAAGCCCTTTATAATTAATTATGAACTAATATATTGTTTATAGAACTTAAATATTGAAGCATCTTATGTTTCCTTAGAATTTTGAGTAATGAATGGGGAACTCTGTTCTGTCCTGTACATTCCCAATATGAATCCTCTCCAAATAAATTTATAAATAAATTTATATACATTTTTATATATGTGCAAATTTATTTTTAACAGTAGTATATTACATGCATTATTCCATAACTTTTTTCTGTGTTTTTTAGTTCTTTGATGTTAGTACATATAGTTCTACTTCATTGTTATTGGAGACTTCATAGATTTGATAACAAGAAAACTTTGCTTAAATAACCCCCCGCTGATGGACATTTAGTTATTCCTTCCCTGTCTTTTTCTTTCTGTTTTAACAGTGTCACTGCAAGAAAGTTTGTGTGTGTTTTCTTGCATACCTACAGAGACATATTTCATTGATAGGTGGAGCCTTCTAATAGAATGGCTGAGCCCTGGGATATGTACACATAAAACATTTTGGCAGATTCTGTCCAATGGCATTCCAAGAAGGCCATTTTGATTTATACTCCTACCTGCAGAGTAGGAGAATGCTTGTTTTCTCACACCCTTACCTCCACTGAATGTGAGCCTGCTTTGAATTTTCTAATCCCCAAGAGGAATAGCATTAGGTTATGTTCCTGCATTCCTCCAAACACAGGCACAGGTAGGCACCTTTCACAGAATCTTAGTCTTTTGTTTTTCCTCTTTTGTTAATCAATACTTATAACGTTTGCTTTCTTATGAGTATGGTTGCCTTTTTCTTACTAACTGGAATAAATTCTTCAGATCTCGATATCATGCTATCATTATAAATATTTTCTCCTAGGTATTGCTTTTAGTTTTGTTTAAAAGTGGATTTATTTTGCTTTTGTTTTTGTCTCATGGGTGTATGTGTGTGTAGTTTTAGGTTTGGTTTTGGTTTTATTTTTTGATCAGACAGACTTTTTCAATTTTTATGAATTCTAAACTGTCAGTCTTTTTCTTTATGGCATCTGAGTTTTGTGTCTTGTGTGGGAAGTCTTTTCCTACTCCACATTACAGTTTCTTTTTGGTGTGTTTTTTAGAGTTAGGTATTTCATCCAGCATCATCATGTTGTTCTTAGTGTCTTCATCTGTAAATAAGAATTCTTATTTGTACCTCTTGAGGATCCAATTCAACATGAATTTGGCGGGGACACAAGCATGCAGATCATAACACCCCCACCTTTCCAATCATTGCATAGACAAGCCTGCTTTGTTCGTAGTGAAGACCTCAGTGCTCTTTCTTTCATACAAACAAGTTAGGCACAATGTTTGGGAGCCCTTTGTCCATCTTGCCACCATCATGTGACTACCTGCTTCCTGGGAGTGCTCAAGACCTTGCCCTCTTTGTGCTGGGGTGGAAAAGAAAGCTTTTTTTTAAGTCCACTGTCTGGTCCACATTTTGCTGTACGACTGTGGGACTTAAAGATAGTCCCATGCTAAAAGCTTTGGAGCCATTCTGGGCTCTCATCTTCCTCTCTCCACACATCCAGTCCAGCAGCACATCCTCTCAGCTCTACCTGAAGACATATTAAGAATCCAGTATCCAGTTACTTCTTGACTTCCAGTGTAAGGTGGTGGATTACAGGCAGCCTCCATGTGACACAATAGAACAAAGGAGTCAGAATAGGGGGGAGTAGACTCTATTCCAAAGAGAGAAAGACTGGAAAAGCACAGAGATCACAAAAGAGGTTACATAGTGGTCTTAGAGGGCAGAATGGAGCTGAGAAGAACATATCTTCAGCCATGGATCCCCTGTGGGGGAAGGGAACTTGAGCCCCACCCAAAAAGGTAAGCCAGACAGCCCTGGCAGGCAGACTGGCAGTCCCACAGGACAAGCCCATCTGCCTGAAGCCCTTGGGGGGTTTTGGTGAGACAGTGGCTCTGCCCGGTTGGGAGGGGAGTATTAGAGAAGCAATTCATTTTGCTATGCTCCATATCTAAGAGGGCTGTGACTGGGTGCCATCTTGAGAGGAGATCTATTGCATGAGATTGAGCCACTCTGGGGACCTGGAAAGAAAGAGTAATCACTGGTCAGGGAAGCTGGGTGTAACATGTCGTAATCCCAGGGTGTAACACAGCTATGCCAGGCTGTTACAGAGATGGGGAAGGTGGGGCGCCAGAAGTTTGGGCAGTGATAGACTCAGACAATGTGGATGGTACTCCTTGGGGAGAGGGGACAACTCCATCTCCTGAAGGGAACTCAAGAGACTGGCAGTTCTGAGCTGAGGTCAGATAAAAGACTATCTGCAACTGACCACCACTTCTAACAGACTCCAAGATTAGAGGACACAGAAAGAAGTTTCTTCAGTACTTTCTCTTTCTCTTTCTCTTTTTCCCCCTGCTATGCTGGGGATTGAACCCAGGGCGTTGCACAGGGCAGGTGCTGTACCAGTGTACAGTACTCCCAGCCCTTTTCTTATTTTTGTATTGAGACAAGGTCTTGTTGAGCTGCACAGGCTGCCTCTGGCCTGGGGCTCAAGATCCTCCTGCCTCAACCTCCCAAGACACTGGGATTGCAAATGTAAACCGTGGTGTCCAGCGCTTTTTTTTGTTTGTTTAATACCTCTCTTTTCATCATTAATTTTGTTTTCCCTGTATCTCTTTTTCAATGTAATTTTTACTTTTATCTTTTTTCTTTTTTTTAGTTTTCTTTTTTATCTTTTGCTGCCTGTGTGTATCTTTTTCCACTTACTGTACTTTTGTTGTTGTTGTTAGGTGCCGTCGAGTAGGTATCTGATTCATAGCGACCCTACATACAATAGGCGAAACACTATTGTCAGTGCTTCTCTGCTATTCATAGGGTTTTCAATGGCAGATTGATAATTGGGAGCGGGTTGCCAGGTCCTTCTCCCAAGCCTGCAGTATCTGGTGTTCCCAGGAGGTCTCCCATCCAAGTACTAACCAGGCCCGACCCTGCTTAGCTTCCGAGATCTGACGGGATCAGATGCCACAGGGCTACGGCTGCAGGCACTGTACTTTTAGTACCATTTTTACTTTTTTGTTTAAAGAAATCTCTTAGGCTTTATATTTCTTATTATTCTTCTTATGTTTACTTTATTTTATTTATACATTTTTTTCTTTACTGTGCAGTCTGGATTTTTAAAAACATCTTTTGCTCTTGTCTCTCCCTCCTCTTAACATTCATTTCCATTTTGAGTCTTCTTTTATCTTTCTTTTACTTAACCTTTGCTGCTCCCTTCTTTCTCCCCTTTATCTGCTTCCTACCCCATTCTTAATTTAGGCAATTACTACTTTTACTTTTACCCTAAATGGTTTATAACTTCATAGCTTACTTTATATTGTTGTCCTCTTCTATTCTGTGGGCATTGGTGGAGTAGTGGTAGGCTTTAACTGAGTTTAAGTGTTTTCTATATCTGGTTTGGTTGCATATTGTACCTGTTACAGTGGTTTGTCTTCTCTTCTGGGAGTGTTATTGGATATTGAGATCTCAAGAGAAAGCCACTAAGAAGATTCTGAAATAAAACAAAAAGAGATATCCGTCCCAAAAGATGTATATATTATAAAGCAGCAGCACAAGAAACATGAAAAAGCAAGGCAACACATCTCCTCCAAAAAACCATAATTCTTTACTGAACCTAAAGATACTGATATAGTTGAAATGGCAGACAAAGAATCCAAAAGTCTACTTGTAAAAATAATCAATGACATCAAAGAAGACACAAACAAGCAGATGAATGAAACAAATCAATATAGGCCTAGATCAGAGAGTCACCAGTGTAGAAGTCAGCAAAATGAACAAGAAATTCAGCAAGGAAATTTAGATTTTGAAAAAAAAAAAAATCAAACCCAAACAAATGTTGGAAATGAAGAACTCAATAAATCAAATAAAAAAACATAGTGGAAAGCATCCCCAGGAGACTAGATAAAGCAAAAGATAGAACATCAGGGATAAAACACAAGGTTGAGGAAATATTACATTCAGATGTCAAGAAAGAAAAAAATAAAAGAACATGACCACAATTTCCAAGAACTCTGGGACATGATCAAGAGACCATATCTAAGAATACAGGCAGTAGAAGAAGGAACTGAAATAAAAACTAAAGTCATAGAAAACTTATACAACGAGATTATATTAGAAAATTCCCCAAATCTAGGAAAAGAAATGGACACCCAACTACAAGAGACATTTAGAACCCCAAATAGACATGAACAAAAAAGAATTTCCCCACAAAATATTATAGTTAAAATGCTAAGACTACAGAACAAAGAAACAATATTAAAAGCTACAAGAGAAAAATACCAACTCACTTGCAAAGGCAAACCCATCAAAATAATGGAAGAATTCTCAACACAAACCCTAAAACACAAGAAATTATGGAATGATATATGTCAAGCCCTGAAAGTAAGTAACTACCAATCAAGATTATTATATCTAGCAAAGTTATGACTTAAAATTAATAGAAAAATAAAGACCTTTTAAGACAAGCACACATTCAAGGAATTCATGGCCACCAAGTAAACATTGCAGAAGATACTTAAAGAAATCCTGTACACACAGAAGGAAGAAAGACAGTTTCAATCATAAGAATATAGGAAGGAATAAACTTGATGAGAGTAACAGATGAATTAGTGAGAA
This sequence comes from Pedetes capensis, assembly GCA_007922755.1. Classification (NCBI taxonomy): domain Eukaryota; kingdom Metazoa; phylum Chordata; class Mammalia; order Rodentia; family Pedetidae; genus Pedetes; species Pedetes capensis. Next base: position 195,550 of record VMDO01000189.1, on the reverse strand, counting down.
CTAGGAAATAATCAGGGGCCAGGGTTTAGCTCAATTGGTAGAGTGCTTCTGTGGTCTTTCTGAGGCCCTGGGTTTGAACCCTAGCACTGCAAAAAAGGAAAAAGGACCTGGCAGCCCACACCCAAAGCAATCCTGAAAACAATCAGCTATTGAAAAACGTCTGATTGGCAGAGAAGCACTGACATAGTGCCAGGCATGGCACAGTGTCAGGGAGTGTTTTGTTCTGTTGTACATAGGGTTGCTATGAGTTCGACCTGACTCAATAGCACCTGACAACAACACAACAACAGGAAAGAATCAGTCATGTCTAGCTCAAAAAACCAATAACCTCCACATATGAATAAGAGAGAAAGCAAATAATGAATAGTATGGGAACCAACCAGGAAAATACCCAACACAATTACAAGAATCAGCAAACCTCTCTCAGTAATAACCCTAAATATAAATGGTCTTAACTCTCTAATTAAAAGACATAGACTAGATTGGGTTAAAAAAACAAGATCCAACAATTTGTTCTCTGCAAGGAACATGTCTCCCTGGCAAGGACACTCACAGACTGAAGATGAAGAGATGGAAATTGATATACTAAGCAAGTAGAATCCAGAGAATAAAAAGGAGTCATAGCCATCTTTATATCAAAGTCAACTTCAAGTTAAAATTAGAACAGATAAGGTCACTACATAATAATAAAGAGAATAGTTGAGGTAGAAAGTATAACTATTCTAAATATATATGCACTAAATATTGGTGTACCCAATTTTATAAAACACTACTGGTCATAAAAGGATAAATAGGTCCAGATACAATAATAGTGGGTGACTTCAATACCCCACTCTCATCAATAGATAGAACATTCAGACAAAAAAAATCAACAAAGAAACTTCAGAGTTAAACACTTTAATAGATCAAATAGACTTAATAGAGATCTACAGAATATTTCAACCAAAAGCTACAGAATATACATTCTTCTTGCCTGCCCATGGAAAAATCACATTTTAGGCCATAAATGAAGTCTTAAAAAATACAGAAAAATAAAAATAATTTCATGTGTATTATTGAGAGATAATGGACTAAAGTCTAGAAGTCAACAGCAAGAGAAATTATAGAAACTATACAAATACATGAAAATGGAACAGTACACTTGTGTGTGTGTGTGTGTGTGTACTGGGAGTTGAATTCAGAGCATTGCACATGCTTTTGCAAGTTCTATACCATGTGGCTGTACCCCCAACCCATTTTTTATTCTTTATTTTGATTCAGGGTCTTGCTAAGTTATGCAGGCTGCCTGTGGTCTTGAACTCATAATTCTTCTGCCTCTACCTTCTGAGTTGCTGGGATTACAGTGTCTATGACCACACCCATCTGAACAATACACTCTTCAGTGATCAATGGGTCCTTGAAGAAATCAGTGAGGAAATAAATGCCTAGAATCAAATGAAAAAAAAAAAAGCTAACAGAATCTTTGAGATATAGCAAAGGCATATATAAGAAGGAAGTCTATAGCTATGAGTGCCTACATTAAAAAATCAGGAAGGGCCAGGCACGGTGGCCCATGCCTGTAATCCCAGTGGCTTGGGAGGTGGAGGCAGGAAGATTGCAAGTTCGAGACCAGAGGCAGTCTGTGTAACTTAGCGAGACCCTGACTCAAAAAGTAAAAGAAATGGGCTGGGGATGCAGCCCAACATATGTAAGACAACAAATGTAATACAGCACATAAATAGACTCAGAGACAGAAATCACATGATCATCTAAACAGACGCTGAAAAAGCTTTAGACAAAGTTCAACATCCTTTCATGATAAAAGCCCTGAAGAAACTAGGCATTGATGGACCATCCCTTAACATGATAAAGGCAATATACAAAAACCTACAGCCAACATCATATGAAATGAGGAAAAGCATTTCCTCTAAAATGAGGAACAAGACAAGGGTGTCCACTCTCCACATGACTATTCAGTATAGTAATTGACCTATTGGCCACAGCAATAAAGCAAGAGAAAGAAATAAAAGGGAGCCAAATAGGAAAGGAAGTAGTCAAATTTATCTCTATTTGCAGATGATATGATCCTATACTGAAAATACTCTAAAGACTGTCAGAAAACTCTTAGCACTGATAAGACTTTCAGCAAAGTAACAATATAATATCAACGTACTACATACAACATACAAATCAGTAGCTTTTCTTCATACCAATAATGATCAGACTGAGAAAGAAATCAGATGAACAATTGCATTCACAATAGCTTCAAAAAGAATAAAATTCCTAAGAATAAACCTAACAAGGTGAAAGACCTCTACAATGAAAACTTTAAAACATTGAAGGAAGAAATTCAAGAAGACACTACAAGATGGAAAGACATCCCATTCTCAAGGATTGTAAGAATGAATATTGTGAAAATGGCTATATTACTAAAAGCAGTCTATAGACTTAATGCAATGCTCATCAAAATCCCAATGACATTCTTCATACAAATAGAAAAAAATTCTAAAATTCATATGGAATCACAAAAGACCCCAAATTATGAAAGCAATCTTAAGCAGAAATAACAATGCAGGGTGCAACACAATACCTGATTTCAAGTTATATTACAGAGCCATAGTAACAAAAACAGTATGGTACTGCACAAAAATGGACATGTAGACCAATGCAATTGGATAGATGATCCAGAAATAAGCCTATGTAACTATAGCTACCAGAACACCTAATTGTGCTCATGAGAAATCTGTACATGAACCAGGAGGCAGTTGTTCGAATAGAACAAGGAAACACTGAGTGGTTTAAAGTTGAGAAAGGTGTGTGTCAGGGCTGTATACTTTCACCCTGTCTCTTCAATTTATACGCTGAGCAAATAATCCACGAAGCTGGACTTTATGAGGAAGAGCGTGGCATCAAGATTGGAGGAAGACTCATTAACAACCTGCGTTATGCAGATGACACTACTCTGCTTGCAGAAAATGAAGAGGATTTAAAACCTTTGCTGATGAAGATCAAAGATCATAGCCTTCAATATGGGTTACAACTAAACATCAACAAAACAAAAATCCTTACGACTGGGTCAGCACGCAACTTCACAATAAATGGAGAAAAGATTGAGGTTGTCCAAGATTTTGCTTTGCTTGGCTCTATAATCAACACCTGTGGAAGCAGCAGTCAAGAAATCCAAAGACGCATTGCTCTAGGAAAAGCTGTGGCAAAAGATCTCTTTAGAGTATTGAAAAGCAAAGATATCACATTGAAGATGAAGGTGCGTCTGACTCATGCCATGGTATTTTCAGTGGCATCATATGGTTGTGAAAGCTGGACATTGAATAAGAGAGACAAAAAGAATTGATGCTTTTGAATTGTGGTGCTGGAGACGTCTATTAAATATAGCATGGACTGCCAAAAGAACCAACAAATCTGTCCTAGAAGAAGTACAACCAGAGTGCTCCTTGGAAGCAAAAATGGCCAAACTGCATCTTACATATTTCGGACATGTAGTCAGGAGAGAACAATCCCTGGAGAAGGACATCATGTTTGGAAGAGTGGCAGGTCAACGCAAGAGAGGAAAACCCTCCACCAGATGGATTGACACAGTGTCTGCAACAATGGGCTTAAACATAAATAAGATGGTTTGCCTGGCACAGAATCGGCAAGTGTTTCGATCTGCTGTACATAGGGTCACTATGAGTCGGACTCGACTCGACGGCACCTAACAACAACAACAACATCTATAGCTATCTGATATTTGATAAAGACACCAAAAATATAAATTGGAGAAAAGATGGCCTCTTCAACAAGTGCTGGGAGAATTGGATATCCTTGTGCAGAAGACTGAAACTAGATCTCTGTTTCTCACCTTGTATGAAAATCAGTTCAAAATGAATCAAAGACCTTAATGTAATACCCAAAACTTTGAAGCTGTTAGAGGAAAACATAAGGAAAATCAAGACATAGGCATAGGTAAGGACTTTCTGAAAAGGACCCCAATACTGCAGAAAACAATAGCAGGAATTGACAAATGGGATTGCATGAAATTAAAAAGCTTTTGCACAGCAAAGAACACAATTATCAGAGTAAAGAGACAGCCTATTGGGTGGGAGAAAATCCTTGCCAGCTATATATCAGACAGGGAATTAATATATAGAATACATAAAGAACTCAAACATTTAAACATCAAAAAAGCAAACTATCTGATTAAAAAATGGGCAAATGAACTGATCAGTGAGTTTTCAAAAGAAGAAATACAAGAGCTGGGTGCTGTGGCACACGCCTGTAATCCCAGAGCTCAGGAGGCGAAGGCAGGAGGGTCGCAAGTTCAAGACCAGAGGCAGTCTGCATAACTTAGTGAGACCCTGTCTCAAAAAAAAAAAAAAAAAAAAAAAAAAAAAAAAAAAAAAAAAAAAAAAAAAAAAAAAAAAAAAAAGGCCCAAGTGTGCAGCTCAGTGGTCCAGCACTTGCAGAGCATGCAAGCACAAGGCACTGGGTTCAACCCCCAGTACCACACATGCACCAGAAAGAAAAACAAAAGAAGAAGAAGAAATACAAATGGCCAAGGGTCATATGAAAAAAATGATCAAGATCCTTAGCCATCGGGGAAATGCAAATTAAAACTATATTGAGATAGCATCTCACCCAGTCAGAATGGCTAGCATCAACAAAACAAATAGCAACCAATGCTGGCAAGGATGTGGGGAGAAAGGAACCCTAGTACACTGCTGGTAGGAACATCAGTTGGTACAGCCAGTATGGAAATCAGTTTGGAAGTTCCTCAAAAATCTAAAAATGGAACTACCATATGACCCAGCTGTCCCACTCCTGGGTATGTATTTGAAGGAATATAAGTCAACATACTATAGACATACCTGCTCATCTATGTTTATTGGGGTGCTATTATAACCAAGATAGGGAATCAACCTTGGTGTCCTTCAACAGAAGAATGGATAAGGAAAATGTGGTACATATATGCCATGGAGTTTTATTCAGCCATGAAGAAGGATAAAATTATGACATTTGCTGGAAAATGGATGGAACTAGAGACCATCATTTTAAGCAAAATAAGCCAGACTCAGAAAGACAAAACATCACATGATTTTTCTCATATGTGGATGTTAGATGTCAATATATACTGAATATTAAAATATATAAATCATGAAAGTAGAAGGGGGCCTATGTAGACGGAGATAAGGGACCAAGGACAAGCGTGAGGGGGCAATAAGAAAGGGTAATGGGAGAAAGGAAGAGAACAGTTTCACCCTTAAGGCAAAATCTGGAGGTACACACACACACACACACACACACACACACACACACACACACACTATATATATATATAGATAGATACAAACAAGACATGCAAGGAAAAAGGGGACCATTGTTGAGGAGGAAGGGATTTTGGGGAAAAGAGGCTATGACAGGTGATGGGAAAGGTGTACATGAGCAATGTGCAATGATCTGCATGTATGGAAATATCATAAAGCCATTATGTTGTATGCCAACTAAAAATTGTTGTGTGTTGTTAGGTGCCATGGAGTCAGGTATGACTCATAGCAACCCTCACAGGGTTTTCAAAGGCTGGTTTTTTCAGGATTGCTTTGGGAGTGGATTGCCAAATCATTCTTCCATTTTTTGTGGTGCTGGGGATTGAACCCAGGTCCTTAGAGAGTGGGGAACAGTGCTCTACCAACAGAATCCAGCTCCTTCTCAATACCTCCTCTGCTGTCACTTGTGCCCGGCCATGTTCCCTCTCAGCTGGGTCACAGTGGTGCCCATTGCCCTCTGTCCCTGCATCTCTTCCCACAAAGTCAGAATGACCTTTTAAAATGCAAGTCCAGCCTTTTCTTTCTTCTGCTCAGAATGTTCCAGGCCCTCCCACATTACTCAGAATAGAATCCAGAAGGATTGCCATGGCCTGCAAGGCCCTCCATGACCTTCTCTTTTGTCCTCTCACTTCATTCCCTGCTTTCTCCTTGACACTTTTCCCACTGGGTACTTGCTATTCCTCGGCTATTCCCAGGGCCTTTGGTCCTGCTGTCTGGAGCCCTCTCTTTCCAGAGCCCTTTCACTCCTTCTCTTCATGTAGCATAACTCAATTGAGAGGCTTGCCCTAACCCTGTCTCTGTAGCCAGAGTGGGCAACGAGAACATCTGTGTTTGTTAGTGCTCTTTCCCATGAGCCCAGTAAGCTCTGGAAGGAGGCAGGCAGGTCCGAGGGTGTGGCTCTCGGTCCATGTTTGGGTCCATCCAGGCATCGTCCTCTCAGCTATAAATCATCACTGAGCACACGGCACCTTTTCACATGACCAAAGGGCAAATCAGCAAAGTCTTCAGCAGCCTTCCTAATTGGTGTCATCTTCTAAAACAACCTGTGGCTTCCGACTCTGGTTTTGCTTGTGAAAGCGTCTCCCTGCTTCTCAAGAAACATGTTAATGCAGCCTGGCATTTGGATCTCCCTGCACCTTCTCATTTCACCATGCTATGAAATGAGGGCCTAAAAATAGGTGTGATAAGCAGATTAAGGCAATTTATTGCGAAGCCTCCTTTCTTGCTTCCCCTGCAGCCCAGAGTGCAGGTGTGCAGAGCAGTCTCTGGGGGAAATGAATTCCCAGATCCTCAGATGAGGTGTACTGGGGGCTGGAGGGCAGAGCTTTTATTTTCTCTCCCAGGTGGGGAGGTGAGGCTCCCTCTTTATACATCTGTCCTCCATCTTCTCCTCTGGCCACTGCCTTTTCTCGTACTCTGAATCATTTTGGGGAATTGGGGAAGTATAATTTAGATAATTAATTACATCAAAAATAACTGTTTCTTTTGATGATAGCATATCCTCTATAGAGATTTCCTGACTCTTACTCTCAGTGTTTAATTATGGTTTTCAGATGATACAATTTGAAATGGTTAATAGAAAGATGTATTTCAGGTATAACAGGCATTTGTTGTTGTTTTTAGGTGCCATCAAGTCGGTATCCAACTCATAGGGACCCTATTTACAACAGCCGAAACACTATTGTCAGTGCTTGTCTGCTATTCATAGGGTTTTCAATGGCTGTTTTGGGGAGTGGGTTGCTGGGTCCTTCATCCAAGCCTATAGCCCCTAGTGTTCCCAGGCAGTCTCCCATCCAAGTTCTTGCCAGGCCCAACCCTGCTTAGCTTCTGAGATCTGACAGGATCTGATGCCACAGTGCTATAGCGGCAGGCAGCAGGCATTTAACAATCACTTTTTAATAGGTTTTATTTTTAGAGCAGTTTTTGGTACATAACAAAATTGAGCTTGGAATGTACACAGATTTCCCTATACCCACCATATGCACAGCCTCTCCATTTACTAACCTCCCCCACCAGAGTCATACATTCCTTACAGTTAATAAACCTACTGTGACTCAATACTACACCCAGAGCCTGCAGTTTATGGTAAGCTTCACTCTTGGTGGTGTGCATTCTGTGACTTAGACAAATGGTCATGATTCGGTTCCACCATCCCAGTATCATGTAGAGTAGGTTAACTCCTCTTAGATGAAGTCAGATTTTAATTATACACCTAATACATGAATACACTCTCCTTTAAAATGTTAAAACATAACATATAAAGCTAAAATCTCTTTTTCGACCACCTCCAATCTCAGAGATTGCCCCAGAATTAATCACTGATAGTGACCTGTTTGTATCTTTCCAGGACCCAGCTCACTCTGGAGCACAGGGTGGCAATACTGCTTATAACTCTAGTACTATCGATAGAGGAGCTCTGGCGCTAGGGCATATGTAAGGGTCTATGTATCTATCAGTGTACAGTAACCCTTTAAGGTAGAAGGTGAGTCCCATTCTGTTAGTAACAGCTTTTTTAAGATATAAGTCATATGCCATAAAATTCACCTTTTAAATGTATACAAGTCAATTGTTTTTATATAGTCACAAAGCTGTATATCTGTCACCCGGATTTAATTCCAGGTCATTTTCATACACTAAAATAAAACTGCATGCTCATTAGTGGTCACTTTCCATCCCTTTCCTCTCCCCTTCCTCCCATTCCCTGGCAACCCCTAATCTATTTTCTGTCTCTATGGATTTGCCTGATCTGGACATTTCATGTAAATGGAATATGCAATATGTGGCCTTTTGTGACTGCCTTCTTTTTTTTTATTGGAAATTTTTAATGTACACCTTAAGGATGGGAGAAGGGCCTGGCAATCCACTCTCAAGGCAATCCTGAAACAGTCAGCCATTGAAAACCCTATGAGGGTCACTATGAGTCGGATACCGACTTGACGGCACCTAACAACAACAACAACAACAACACCACCTTAATGTGGTTCATTCTGACATGCTTTTCATTGTGACATTTCCATATATGCATTTTGTTGTACATTATTCATATAGGTTCCCCCTTACCCTCTTGTGCGCTTCCTCCCCCCGTCCCACCCACCAATCAAAGACTTCTCTACCATTTACTTGTCTTTTTATGGTAATATTTTTCTATATATCCTTGGGTCCCAGTTCTGTTTAAGATAGAGACTTTTTCTGTAGTGAACTTTCTTTTTAGCTTGTCAGAACTATTACATGCATTTTCTAGATCATCTATAATAAAACCATTCTTAGCTTTTTTTTTTATTATGATCCGACCTTTGTATAGGATTTTTTCCTTCTTATCATTTTTATTCAGCTCCCACATATGAGTGAGAACATGTGGTGTTTCTCTTTCTGAGCTTGGGTTCATTGTGACTGCCTTCTTAGCATAATGGCTTAAAGTTTTTCCATGTGTAGCATGTATCAGTACATAATTTTTTATCTCCAAATAGTATTCCATTATATTGTTGTTGTTGTTGTTAGGTGCTGTCGAGTCAGTATCCGACTCATAGCGACCCTCTGTACAAGAGGGGAAACACTATTGTCAGTGCTTCTCTGCTGTGCATAGGGTTTTCAATGGCAGATTGATTTTTGGGAGTGGGTTGCCGGGTCCTTCTCCCAAGCCTACAGCTTCTGGTGTTCCAAGGCCATCTCCCATTCAGGTACTAACCAGGCCCAACCCTGCTTAGCTTCCGAGATCTGATGGGATCGGATGCCACAGGGCTATGGCTCCAGGCATTCCATTATATAGAAAGACCAATTTTATTTATTCACTTATCAGAGGATAGGCATTTGCATTGTTTCTACTTCTTGGTTGTTGTGAGTTATGCTGCTATGAGCATTCATGTGCGAGTTTTTGTGTGGATATATGTTTTCATTTCTCTTCAGTATATATCCAAGAGCAGAATTGCTGGGTCATATGGTAAATTCTACGTTTAACATTTTGAGGAATAGCAAAACTTTTCCAAAGTGGATGGCCTTTTTTACAATGCCGTTGTCAATAAATGATGGGTCCAATTTCTCCCCCATTCTTGCAACACTTATTATTGCCTGCCTTTTTAATTTTAGCCATTCTGGTAGGTATATGGGAAAAGGACCTGGCAACCCACTCCCAAAAATCAATCCACCATTGAAAACCTTATGGATAACAGATAAGCACTGACCATAGCGTTGTGCCTGTTGGATGTAGAGTTGCTATGAGTCAGATACCAATTTGATGGCACCTAACAACAACAAGTAGGTACACAGGAGAATCTCATTATGGTTTTAATTTGCATTTCCTTAATGACTAATGATGTTGAACATTTTTCATGTGCTTATTTGTCATTTGCCTCTCATTTGGAGAAATATCTATTCATCTATGCCTGATTTTGATGGGTTGTTACTGAGTTTCTTACCCTATTGTACAGATGTGGAATCTTTCCTTTGTGACAGCCTATGTGGATAGAGAGAGCAGAATTGTGTGCTTCTAAGTTCTTATGAAATTTCTCAAGTATTGGGAGTGAGTTGTGCTTTAAATATTGGCTTACCTCCTCTTTCACAACTAAATAATACTAGTTACCATCCATTTGCATCTAGTATGTGCCACTTTATAGACTCTATTTCTTAAAATTTTATCTCAGTTGGTGGGGTCCTTGCTTTGCTTGATCTGAGGCCCTGGGTTCAATACCCAACACTGCAAAAATGGGGGAAGGACCTGGCAGCCCACTCTCAATCTCAAAACAATCAACTGTTGAAAACCCTCTGAATGGCAGAGAAGCACTGACATAGTTCCTGGCATCTCACTGTGTCAGACTATTTTGTTCTGTTGTACATAGGGTCGCTATGGATCAGAACTGACTCACCGGTAACTAACAACAACAACAACAACTTTTTAAAACAACTCTGCAGAAACTGAGGCTCAGAAAGGTTACATTACTAGACCAGACTTATACAGTGAAAGACCAACCCAGACCTATTGACTTCTTTCTTCTCCTTTGCCAACAATAGAAAACAAATTAACAAATCCCACTTGCTAGTGTTTGTGCAGACTCCTTTTGTCTCTGTGGCCATGGTCAAAAGCTGACACTGGGACTTCAAACAAGTGATGTTTCCGAAGGCGCCACACTGGGCTATATGGACAACATGTGCTCCACCAGGCTGCCGGCTGCTCAAATTGAAATTGCTCAGAGCAGGGAACTGTAGAAGTGAAGTGGCTTTATAGTATAATTGCTTTTTTTTTTTCCCCTGCAGTACTTGAGGGTTGAACCCAGGACCTTGCACATACTTTGCTTGTGCTCTACCACTGGGCTGCACCCCCAGCCCATTTTAGTTTTTTGATTTTGAGTCAGGGTCTTGGTAAGTTATGTAGGCTGCCTCTGATTTCGAACTCAAAATCCTCCTGCGTCTGACTTCTGAATTGCTGGGGTTATAGGTGTGTGTCTGCCACCATGCACGACAGTAACTGCTTTTTTGATGAAGGAAGGTGTTTAAAGGTGCTTCCAGAAGCCTCGTCTTTATTACCTGCTCTGCAAGCATGCTTCATCACGATTTTCTCCATACTGTTTGTTTCTGGTGATTTTAAAGGAGAGATCACTGAATCACTGGGGCACTGAATCACTCTACAGTTATAAGTGGAGAGAAAGAGATGGTATCCAAATTGCTCAGTTTTCTTCCATTGAATCTTTGGTTTCTCCTCCAGAATATGCCCAGCAATGTCCCTGCAGCCTTGGGTGTGCTCAGTCACATTGTTGTCCTGCCAGTGGTCTGGCACTTCAAGACTTAGAGAGGGTACATTCTTTCTGTGTAGCCAGAGCAGATATTTTTGCTGCATGTCAATCATCTGAGGAGTGAGAATATCAGGCAAAGAAGACAGGATCATTATTATCACCAGGAAGCATTTGTCAAGCAACTACCTAAGTGCATCAGATTTACCAAGACTATGCCCAGCAACCTTGGTTCTGGTCTGCTTACATCCTCCCTAGGAACTTGACCTCTCAGAACCTGATGGCGTTGCTAGCATATACGGGGTGTTTTGGAGTGAGACTAAGTCTCCATCTTTAAGAAGTTTAAATTCTGTGGGTGGAAAAATGTGTGGAACACATAGCAAGATGATCTATGATAATTCCTACAACCGAGGCAATTGTTGCCCTTTCCTGTCTGCCTGGAAGATAGTCATTTGACCCTGTTTAATTCACAAAGATGTCTTGGGAGTGAATGTATAGGATCTGAATCCGCTAGCAGTTCTAGCTTTAAGGGTCAGGAATCTCTTTCAGAAGCCGATAAAAAGTAACTTTGGATTTCTACCTCAGAAAACTTACTCTGGGGTATACACCCTCATGACTTCACAAACAATTTCAATTTCATGGTTTTTAAGAATAATCTGAAACCCAACCATGCTTTCTTATGGGACCTGTAGACCCATAATATCTGTTTCAGAACGTATTGCCCAAAGAGTGTTTTTTGTTTTTCCTTTTGCTTTTACAGTTCTGGGGGGTTGAACCTAGGCTATCACACATGCTAGGCAAGTGCTCTGCCATTGAGCTGCATCCCCAGCCCCTTTTGTAAATTTTTAAATTTTGAGACAGTATCTTGCTAAATTGCACAGGCTGCCTCGGGCCTTGAACTTGTGATCTTCCTGCCTCAGGCTCTCAAGTAGCTGTGATTGCAGGTGTGTGCCACAGTGCCTGGCCTGAAGGGTGTTTTTATAGTCCCAGGTTCATTCACATTACTGTTAGTTTATATCGCTCTTACTAGAATATTATGTTTCTCTTATTTCCATGTTAAAAACCTTTCTCCTTAAAATACTCATTCCAGGTATTCATCAGTGGATCAGTGGATAAAGAAACATGGTATATATATATACATAATGGAAATGGAGATTCTGTCATTTGCAGCAGTATGGATGAGCCTGGAGGACATTATGCTAAGTGAAATAAGCAGATACAGAAAGACAGATTCTACGTGGTCTCACTTATGGAAGCTAAAAAGCTCATACAAGTTGAGAGTAGAATAGTGGACACTGGAGACTAGGAGAAGAGGTGGACAGAGAAAAAGATGGATAACAGGTACCAAAATACAATTAGATAAGAGGATTAAGTTCTGGGGTTTCATAGCACAGTAGAGTGATTATATTTAATAAAAATTTATTATATGTTTAGCTTGGTTGGTAGAGTGCTGGTCTGCACTCTCAGAGGCCCTGGGTTTGATCCCCAACACCCCCAAAACAGGAAAAGGATGTGGCAATCCACTATGGAAACAATTCTGAAAACAATCAGCCATTGAAAACCCTATGAGGAGCTGGGTATGGTGGTGCACGGCTGTAATCCCAGCGGCTGGGGAAGTGGAGGCAGGAGGATCACAAGTTTGAGAACAGAGGCAGTCTGTGTAATTTAGTGAGACCCTGTCTCAAAAAAAAAAAAAAAAAAAAGTGAAAAATGGCTGAGGGTGCAGCTCTGTGGTCCAGCACTTGCAGAGCATGCAAGTATGAGGCCCTGGGTTCAACCCGTAGTACCACAAAACAAACAAACAAACAAAAAAAACCTATGAGGGTTGCTATGAGTCAGACCCAATGCGACAGCACCTAGCAACACAACATTTTAAGAGCTAGAAGATTCTGATATTTCCAATACAAAGAAATGATAAATGTTTGAAGTGATGGAAAGACTAATTACCCTGATTTGATCCTTACACAGTCCATACATGTATGGAAATACCACACTGTACAATTATTATGTGTCAATAGAAAAAATGTAAAAATCAATTGCTAAATATTCTTTATAATCAAGTATTCTCTAGATCCATGATCTCTACAGAGAAAACCAAAGCAAGGTGTTCTGGTGAACCAGATTTATCTACTGCTCTTTTGTAGATGTACAAAATAAAATGGAAGAGAGCTGCCTAGAAGTAGACTTTTTTGGGGAAATATGTAAACAAAGCACATAAACCTGGATTTTAGTCCTGATATTTTACTTGGCTTCTTATTTAGGGGGAGCTGAAGGGTCTGCAGAGCTGTTTGTAGGGGTGGGGACAGTGTTAAACTCTCTGCTCCTGTAAAACTAACTTTATGGCACAGGGCTGGGGTGGCGTGTGGGCAGGAGGCGAAGGAACTCAGCTGTGCCAGGTTCCTGGAGACGGGAGGCAGGATTGACAGCCACAGCCTGTCTCAGCGCTGGGGTGGAATCTGCTGCGTGTGCGCCCTTCTTCCTGCGCCCCCATCCTGGCAGACAGTGGTGCTGGGCAGACAGACACCATCCCCGGCTCAGGGACAGATGTGTGTTGCCGTGCCATCTGCCCCTCCCGCCTGGGCTCCCTCTCTGGGCACCCCTGCCCCCTCTCCCCTCACGCACCCCTCCCCCGGCCTCTCGGGGAAATGTCCTGTCCCGGGAGGCATTGCATCACTGCTGTCCCACCTCCTGGTCCCAGTGGCTGGTTTTGCCCTGACCATGAAAGGGCTGAGGTTTGGGTTTCAGGGCTGCCGTGGGTGTCTCCGTCCTAGGTGACCTGCCTCAGAGTTGGAGATGGTCAGGCATGATATCACCCAGCATCTACACACCGTCACATTTTCTTCCCTACTAAAGCACTTTCTCTGATGCCTGCTGATCCTCCCCTGGCCTTGTCAGCATCGAGTGAGGTCCTCTAGTCACTCATCTGCCACTCTCAGGGCAGCCCCAGGAACCCAAATGAGAGCATCACTGGTGCTGCTGCTTGTTCTTAAGCCCCTTCTTTCGACCTGTTGAATATGGGATCGTGGTCAAGTGATGGCCTCTCTTAGCTGCTCAGTCTCCTTGTCTGTAAGGTGGGAATAACACCTACTTCCTTGGGTTTATGTGAGAATTAAGCGACATTGAAGAGCGATCACAAAGTTCAGCAGTCCCCAAGATCATCCTCACTCCCAACATCAGTTGCAAGTTAGGGGTCCACAAGACCACACTCAGGTATATATGTGATTTGTTAGAAAGACTTACAGGACTCACTGGAAGCTGTTGTAATCATAAGTATGACTTACTACAGTGAAAGCAGCCTGCAGCAGTACTACTGTGGCATTGATCCCATCAGATCTCAGAAGCTAAGCAGGGCCGGACCTCATTAGTATTTGGATGGGAGACTGCCTAGGAACACCAGATGCTGTAGGCTTGGGAGAAGGACCTGGCAACTCACTCCCAAAAAACAATCTGCCATTGAAAACCCTATGAATAGCAGAGAAGCACTGACAATAGTGTTTTGCCTGTTGTACCTAGGGTCGCTATGAGTCGGACAATAACTCAATGGCACCTAACAACAACACAGTGAAAGAGTACAGCTTGAAATAAGGCAAGAAAAATGGTGCACAGGGCAAAGTCCAGGTGAGTTCCAGACATGAATCCTTCTGTGGTCTGTTCCCAGTGGAATTATTGCAAGACTCTGACTTCTGGCACCAGTGTGTGACCGTACACTTAGAGTACTACCAATGAAGGAGGCTTCCCTGAGCACTGGCAAGAGTTTTCATTGGGCCTGGCTTGTGTTCTAACTGTTACTGCATGGCCCAGGGCCCTACCATAAACCACACTGTTAGTCTAACTGCTGTGTCCCAAGGCAGGAAAATCCAAGGACTTAAAGATCACTTCTCAGAGTTGAGGGGTGGGCAAAGCTCAGGCCTCTTTTTGCATAAAGTTAACTCAGTGTTTCAGACAGCGCCTGGTGTATGATGGACTTTGGGGAATGTCTGCTAGTGCCCACTTTTATGTCTTAAAGTCAAGGTGAGGGGGCGTGGCTTTAATTGTCTTTCTCTTTTCTCTTTAATCACATCTCTGGTCTTGGGAGGGTGTCTGTCATTCACCTTGCCTATTTGAAGCTAATATCAGAATGTGTTTTTTGCCAAATAGTAATGCTACTCATTCCTGTGTTGCTCTAACCCTGCCAGGCTCCCATGTGTTTCTCTGAACCTCAGAGTGAGGTAGACAGGCAGGTGCCATCATTCCAATTTACGGGTGAGACAGGTGATGTCATAGGAGGATAGCTGAGACACCAAGTCTCAGGGCTGACATGAGGGATAAAGATGCTGCCCCTGGGTATCTTCTACCTCCTTCTGCTGACCTGAGTGCTACCCTGTGGATGCACAGCCTTGAACTAGCAATGTTGGTTGTTCCCAAAGCTCCTGCTGTGGTATGTCTCTACTTCCAGTTCCTCAAGCCTGAACCGTCCTCACTCGCTTTAGGATCACTGCACTTGTGCTGTGACTTCAGTGTGCACAGGCCAGAGGCGGAGGATTTTGCCCGTCTGCACCTGATAGGGTGTTGGGATGCTGAGAGGCACTCTCCTGACTTCCTTTAGCTGGGGAACACTGACGTCATTGCCTCTTCCTTTTCTGACCAGTGGTGAGTTCTAAACACTTGCCTGTGCTGGCCTTAGCTCTACATGCCGTGGGGGAGGGGCGCTCCCCAGATGGAAGACCTCAGCCAGCTGGTTGCCCAGAATGTGTTGACATGGTTTCCATGGGCTTGCATCCTCCAGGTTGTGCATCAGCGTGGCAGTGCCGGGGCAAAGCCTCTACAGCAGAGCATTAACAACATGAGGTTGAAGGCTCCCGATTTTAACCTCATCAATCCTGGCTGGGAGCCCTCCTCCTTCTTCCTTGGCTCTCCTACTCCAGGGCCCCCAGTCCCTCTGCAGGTCCTCCAGCAGAATGAAGACAGGTCTGGGCTGGAAGTTCCTTCTCTAGCCTAGGGCAGGGAGGCAGTTGTGCACGGACTTTGGATTCAGAGCTGCTGGTGGTGGGGTCTCTTTCTGACTGTGCTGTTCATTCACCTGCATGGCCTTGAACAAACTTTAAGCTGCTAGGAACCTCACTGTAAAATGAGCAGAGTGCCCACGTCAACTTATCTTCCTACCCAGATCTCATCACAGTTGGATGGAGCACACCCCTCCATCTTTCTCTCCTGCTCTCAGATTCCTGAGTGAGGAATCTTCTCCCTTCTGCCCAAAGAAATAATAATGCAAGGGAAAAATCTGTGTGAGAGGCTGACAAACCAGGAAACAAGGAAGAAGGGAGCCCTCATTTCTGGCTTCTTCCCACCTTCCCACACTCCTCCTTAAATGCCGGCCTCCGTCCTGCATGGAGTGTGCATGCTCCCCGTGCGCCCCATTGGAGCCCCCTGTGTTGGGTCTCCCCTTAGTGCTCTGTAACTAGCACGCATACATGGAGCCGTTTCTGACCAAGATTTCCAGTGTTTTATTTAATGCCTAGGGTGGGTTTGGGCTGGGATTTAGCTCAGTTGGTAGAGCGCTGCGCTGCAGTCTCTGAGGTCCGTAGTTCAATTCCCAGCACCACAAAAGTGGGGAGAAGGGCCTGGCAATCCACTCCCAAGGCAATCCCGAAATAGTCAGCCATTAAAAACCCTATGAGGGTCTCTATGAGTTGGATACCGACTCGATGGCACCTAACAACAACAACAAGGGTGGGTTTGGAGTATGAGACTGTTTGGTGCCATCCTTTCTTGGTATGAAAGGGAATCTTTCCCCTACTTACTTTGTTTGGGGCCAGCGCTCAATACTCAGCTCTTGGTTGTTATCAATGTTGCGAAATAACTCCACTCCTTCTTTCTAAAGTCCCCCAAGCCTGCCTCACAATCACACAAAAAACAAGCAAGCAAGTAAAGCTGCTACTTTCTCTACTTGATTCCTTTCCTTGAGAGAATGAAAGAAGGAAGACAGGCAACTCCTATGGTTCCTTGGGAACCAGGAAAAGAATGGGATAGGTGAGGGGAGAAGCTGAAATGGTACTTGGAGTTCACATTAGAACAGTGATACTCTACTCACATTGTCTTAGACTTGTACCCTGCCTAGGTCACAGGTTACCTCTGCCATTTCCCAGATCTTTCTGAAAAAAACCCAGGGATCTATCCCATTTAGCTGACTTCATAAATCAATCTGCATTAGTTATGGGTCTATTATTTTCTATATCTGCTGCCACCTTCACCTTGATCCTTAAAATAATTTTTTCAGCAGCCTTTATGTTACTGATTTTTAGAAACTATCTCCCCCATTGTTTCTTATGTAGGCCACTTCACCTTAGCATTTTCTTTCTTTTTCTCTTCCTTCCTTCCTTTATTCTTTTTTCCTGCAGTACTAGGGGGTTGAACCCAGGGCCTAGCACATGCTAGGCAAGTGCTTCACCATTGAGCTGCACCCCAGCCCCTTTTTTCTTTTTTATCTTGAGATGGGGTCTCACCAAGTTACACAGGCTGCCGCTGGCCTTGAATTTGCGATCCTCTTGCCCCAGCCTCTCCAGTCTCTGGGATTACATAGGTGGGGGCCACAGTGCCTGGCCTCAGCTTAGCCAAGAGTGGCTAATGAGTAGAAATTCTCCTGAGGGAACACTTCCCAAGGAAAAGCTACTTTTCTTTGGCCACTTCAGAGTTTGAGGTTCTGTAGCAATTTTTCCTTATACTAAGTAGAGTGTTTTCTTCAGTTTAACTTGAAAAAATCAGTTTTTTTTTTTCTCAGTATACTGTCATAATAAGATTCCAGGTGTAAACCTGGTCCTTTAGGGTTCTTACCATGTGCCCTTGGTGTCAGATGACTCTTCCTCTCACCTGAACAACTCACCTTCCTCATTTGTTAGACCTTTATCTTGTCCATGGCTATTTCATTCTGTGTGTGTGTGTGTGTGTGTGTGTGTGTGTGTGTGTGTGTGTGTGATACTGGGGGTGGAACCCAGGGCCTCACACATGCTTTGCAAGCACTCTACCACTGAGCCACACCTGCAGCCCATTCTTTTACTTTTTATTTTGAGACAAAGTCTCTCGCTATGTTATACAGGCTGCCTCTGGCTTTGAACTTTCGATCTTCCTCCCTCTGCCTCCCAATTCACTGGGATTACAGATGTGAGCCCCTGTGCCTACCCCTGGCCATTTCTTATTGCCTCATTTTCTCACCTACTTTTTTCTAAAAGAACTACATAGCTCGAGTAACTACCACTTTCCATCTGAATTTCTAATCATACTTTATTTCTGATTCTGATATTCTTTTTACACCCTCCCCCCCAATTTGGCTTTTCTTCAGGGTATTTATTATGTACACAACAGCCTCCAATATTTCTGCAGTTTAGGTTTGCCCTTCTTTTTAACCCTCCTTGTCTCCACTTTTCCCTATTCTTCCCTCCCACTCCGCCCTGGTGTTTTTGCTTGAGAGGCAAATGCTGACTTTGTTTCCCTGATCTTTTATGCAGCCATAGTTCTTTCCAGATCCCTCTTGTGCTCTGTTCAGTGCGAATTATTTCTTAGGAAGACAGCCATCTCCTTCCCTACTCGGTTTTCTCAGATTTCTTTTAAAAACTGGGGAGAAGTTTTTCTTTTCTTTGCCAGGTATAAGAACTTTATCACTTGTCCACCAATCCTCCCTCTGACAAAGGCAGAACCACATTCAGCTCACGGCTCCATCCCCGGCAAGTGGAGTTCATTTTGGGGTAGGATCTGAAATCATTCCCTACATACCTTTTCTTTCCCAAACTCCAGTTTTTCCATCCTGGAGCCCAGGGCCTTCCGGATCGTGTGGAGTCACTGACACATAAAGCCTGTCCTTGCTAGCTGTTACCACTCCTTTGTTGGATTGCAGAGCAGAAACTCTGCAGGGAACTGGGCTCTTTTTCTAGCTTTAACAAGCCTGAAGCAATGTTAAGAACTCCATCTTATGAACCTAGCACTCCTCCCCCACTTTTTTTTCCGGTACTGGAGGTTGAACCCAGGGCCTCACATTTGCATGCTTTGCGAGTGCTGGACCACTGAACTGCACCCCAGCCCATTTTTTTCCTTTTTGAGGCAGGGTCTCACTAGTTACGCAGACTGCCTATGGTCTCGAACTTGTGATCCTCCTGCCTCTGCCTCCTGAGCTGCTGGGATTATAGGCGTGAGCCACCACGCCCAACTTGAACCTAGCACTCTTGAGGACCTCACTGGAAACCAACCAGCACCCAGTCCAGCTCCATGTGACAGATCCCAGAGAACCCCAGGAAACCTTCCCGGGCAGCAGGTTCAGGCCTGGAGTCAGGAATGACCACTTTGTGTTACCCATATCATCAGGACTACTCACCAGGCTCAGAAGGCTTCCTTTTGCTCTTGCCAGCGTTTTCTCTAGAGAATCAGTTCTTAAAGGTGCCCAGACCCCTGCTGGGCATCCTACTTCTGTCCAGAGTCTTTGCTCCCATCCCTTCTTGCCTCCATCTTAGCACCATCACTTGCTTTACAAATATATATATTACAGGAGGGGAGCTTGTGAAACTCTGAAATGACAGCTGCAGAAAAGCAGTGCTCTTTCAGAAAATGGATTTTGTTACGGCTTTCTTGAAGTTCTTCATGGGACCTCTTTCTGTCTTTCTAGTTCTGACACTGGTTCATGGAGTGCCACTTTTGTCCATCTCTGTCCAGGGGAGAATGAGTGACCCTTCCTACTGCTTACCTCTTGCATGGGATGTGTGTGGTTGAGCAAGTCTATGAGGCAAACTACAAAGTGCAAAGCCAGGTGTATGGCTGGGAGGATTGTCGATGTGGCATCCAAATACCTACCCCAGGCAGATGGGTTTCGGAGGACCATACCTCTGGATAAATGATCTCCGGACACAGAGAAGGCACACACTGTGATTTCTGGTTGCTATGAATAGAATTGTCCGTGCAGGGGTGGCTTCTTGGTGTTGTATGCCTTGATTAAGGTCACGGCATATCAGGGGTGTAGTCTTTTTTGGGACCTCTGGGGATCCTGTCTCTGGTTTCTTTGTAGCTCGAGAAATACTGGCGTTGCTCTGGCCACATATTTCTCTCACTTGCATGACTTGGCATTTTCCGGCTGCCTTTGACATCCTGACGCCGTGACTTTGCAGAATGCCCTGGAACAGCTCACTCAAGCTACTTTCACTCTCACTTTAAACCTGATCACCTCTCAAGCAAGGTAATGGACATGTTGTATCCCCAGCAATCTAGTTGTCCTTTTGGAGGGTTTTCTCAAAGAATGTGACACATGACTGAAGCTAACCAGTGTGCAAGGGTGTAATGTTTATTCATGCCTGTCTTTTTCTTTTCAGTATACCTGGTGGTGTCTGTTAAACCCTATTCATTATATGCAACAGCCACTCTGTTAATTTTTTTTAAATAGAAATAAAAGCAACCTTTCCCTTCCTTTGGATGAAGAGGTCCATCATTCAGTGATGATCAACATTTTGGCTTGAATTACTCATCTTTGAGCAAGAGCCTGATAGAAGCAGGCTAATTTAAAAATACCTTCTTAACTGATTTTAGAAGGTCACAGGGCATGACATAAGAGTCTTATTTGTGTCCTTGAGGAAGATGGTCGGTGCTTCCTTGGATGATGATTCACTCTTGAGAAATGTCGAGAGAGAGGATGCTGAGATTGTGGGCAAGAAGGAGGGGTGGAGATGGGGCTGGAACAAGGAAAAAGAGGTTCACAAATACAGCCGTATCCCTGTTGAAATGAACCAAGAGTTGGCTATGGGAGCTCAGACCCATTTGTAACTTTCAGGTCAGTTAATTTTAAATGTGATTTGAGTAGTCTTTGAACTACAGGTTTCCTTAGAAATGATTCCCTCTGCTGGGTCTCTTCCCCCTCATTAAACTGGATTTACATTTGTGTTTAGTTTCATGTCGTAGCCTGCTTTTTAAAATGTTGTGCGTGAACTCATTTTATCCTATAAGCCCAGTGGAAATTTTAGCATGATCTGGTACAAAAATCCCCTTATATCTTTACTTCAAGAAGGTCCTTAATAGACCTAGACTCAACCCCATTGAGATAATGGTTTATCAGTAGAGGGAATTCTGGCCCACGGAGGACCATACACCTACAATTAGGGTGTGTTTGTAGCTATTTTCATATAGCTGAAGACTCTTGCAATCTTGCAATCTTGCCTTGTCTTTAGGAAGAGATTTGAGTAGGAAACCATGAAAACTTTGTGGCCTGCAATCTGGGAAGGTGTTTATTCCACACACATTTACTGGGTACCTACCATGTGTCAGGGACCATCATAGACACGAAATAGTTGGTGGTGAACAAAACAGACGACATTCCCCATCCTTATGGTCTTTATGATGCTCACATTTATCCATGTTCTCTCAAAATAGGATTGTTTTGTTGAGCTGCTGGGTCTGTTGATCTCTTGGAGACTTCCACATTACACAAAAGTGCTTACATGTGGCCAGAAGGAAGAAAGTCTAAACTCTGGAAGTTGGGAACCAGTTTTCCAGCACTTTCCAGGTAGAACTCAGCTTGAGCCCTGATGTACTAGGGGAGAGAGAGTGGGGCATGAAAGAGTATCACTGCCTTGGTTTAAATGCCCCAGCAGGCGACTTCCTGGTGGCACATTTGGGGCAGCTTTGATCTGTAAAATGGGGATTAATAATCCCCACCCACAGGATTGGGGGCTTGGATTTAGCTCAGTTGATAGAATGCCATTGCACTCTCTAAGGACCCAGGTTCATTCGATGTCCAGCACTGCAAAAAACAAGGACACAGCAATGGCAATCTACTCCTGAAGCAATCCCAAAGCAATCCCGAAACAATCAGCCATTGAAAACCCTGTGAGGGTCCCTATGAGTTGGATCTGACTCCACAACACCTAATAACAAAAACAACCCACAGGATTAAACTGTGAAAATGAATTGAGATCAAGTAGCTCAAACCCTGGTCAGTGTTGGGTGGCTGTAGTAGCTGTGCCCCAGTTATTGACACACCCAACGGTGAGAAAGCTGCACCCAGCACCCCTGCAGGGCTGGGTATTCCCAGCCCCAGCTGTGCTGTCTCCCCCTCCCTGTGTTCTCAGCGCCCAGACCTGCTTTAGCTTCCTCTGATCCTCAGCAATGCAGACTTGTCTGGGAACTTGGCTGCCGAGGCAGCTTGGCATTTCCGGGCCAACTGCTGAGCAGAAACAGGTTCATGGGCAAGGCCAGGGCCAAGGAAGGAAGTCTAGTCTGTGGCTCACCCCAGAGTGCTGGAAAGAAGGCCAATTACAGTTTTATCAAAGTCTGTTACTTGGGTGTATTTGATGGTCTTGGCTCTGGGTTGGGGTGGAGTGATGTTGACCTTGGAAGATTAGGATGCTCTTGTTTCTGGCGGGACCATGGAGTGTAGGTTATGAGGCTTGTGTGGTAGAGAGAAAGCTACTTTTTTTTTTTTTTTCTGAAGTTGGGTGTTTTCATATCCACCAAGGCCTAGTGAGTTGGGCAGAACAGGCCCCCTGGATTAGTACCAGCTTGGGCAGAGTGTCTCATCAGAAGGTTGGCCAAGACCTAGTTGGGGAGGGAGGAACAGGGTGGCAAGTGGGAGGCCAATGTGGGGAGCCTTTCTGCAGAGCCAGATTACACATCTGCCGCCTTTTCACTTATCCCCTCCACATCTTTTTTCTCAGTGGGGCTTAGCTAGGGTGGGGACAGCAAGTATGTAGTCACCTTGACCTTAACTGAGAGTGGGTAAAAGAGTTCCTTCTGCGTTAGGGTTCTTTCTACCTTCATTCATCTCCTTACTCAGGAGGATGGCCACATTTGTATGGAAATGTAAATACATTCACTTGAGGGGGCCATTGTTCAGCAGATGCACAGGCAATCACATTTACTCTTGAGAGCACTGAAGGGGCTACAGAAGCCAGCTGGATCCAGCTTGGGAGAAAGATCCTCAGAGATTCCCCCACATTGAGCACTTCTGTCCAGGGCTGCATGACTCTCATTATCCAAGCTTCAGCTCCTTCCCTACCTTACTGTCTGGGTTTGTCTTTTCCTTTTGATTCTGTGGCATCAGATAGGATTTCTTTATCTTCCTGACCATTAAAGATGGCCGCCATCCCACTCTCTTGTCAGGCTAAGATTCCCTCAGCAACTCTCAACCCTTCCTCCAGGTTGTCTTGCATTTCCAGCCATCTCCCATTCACACCTGCACAGTCTTTGTCTTTGCTTTCTAGACAATTTTGCAACTTGGATCTCCTCCACCCTTTTCTGGGGCAAAAAAGCTTTTGTGAATAAGCTAAGAAATACCAGGTTCAGCATATATAAATGGTGGGGGGTTGTGATGTGTGCTGCTGGAAACTGCTCTGACTGTGAGCTGGACCCAGCCATGGAAGACCTGGTGACTGGTGAGTGTTGTCTGAGAGCTGCGCAGCCCGGAAAGGAGGTTTATGCCCACAGCTACTCTGAGAAGCCTTGAGAAAGGCAGGCTCAGAGATTTACACTCATGGCAGCTCCTTGCTTCTGGCTCTGAAGGACAGCTGTTTATTGCTCTCTTGTCTGGGTCGATGGGCAGGTCCTTTCTCTTTACATGGTTTATGGTATGGACCCTGAGTGCCCTGTGCTCCATGCTTATATATCCCTCAGGGACCAATCAGAGACTGCCACATATTCAGGGGTGATTGGTTCAGGTGGGAGATGCAAATGGGGCATCGAAAGGGGAACCAGTCATGGGATGTTCCTTAATGGGCCAATGGGGAACCTTTGGGTAATTGAAGAGTGGCCAATCAGGTGTCGAGGGGTCTGAGGAGGGGAACTGGATGTCAGAGCCATCTTGGCGAGCTCGGAGCCCAAAAGTCCCCAGATGTAGGGCAGAGGTTACTGCCCTGGGAACGAGTCTCAGACCTCCAAACAGGCCAGATAGGCCCTGAGGTGAGCTGCCTCCCTAGGCAGTGCCCTACATTATGTATTAGTGTGGATACAGGTAAGGGAACAAACTGTCTGTCTAGATAGCACAGATAATAAGTAAATACAGGTCTCTGGTCTGCCACCTTCCTCGAGCTTCACAGGTGGTTATTCAGGTGCTTGCTACTGGTTCCACATTATGCCTCTTGGCATCAAAATCTTCATGTGCCTTTATTTGAACTCATCACCTCTTGACGCCTCTCTTCATGTTCCACACAATTCTACCATTGACTCAGGAAGCCAGAGACCCACAAGTTACCCTGGATTCCTTCTTCTCTCTCACCTCTACTCCTGCCCCCTGAATGCTCTCTCATCAAGTTCTGCTGCCCAATGGGCACTATATCCTTTTTTGTAGATTAGATGAACGCCAGAGGAGCACCAGGGTCCCTTGCTGCTCTGATGCTGTACCAGTCTCTGGTGGGGGTCTGCTGGCTCCCATATGACTCTCCCATCCATACTTCCTCACCTAGGAAGCCTTCTTCACCACCCATTACAGGTCACAAACTGGGGACAAGGATGACTTTTACATCAGTAGCTTCCTGAGCCATTCCAGCCTTAGTTCCTGCGCTGGAGGTCATTCACGGGGTCCCCTGCATACAGACCTTCCAGGCGTGCCCCAGGAGAGGAAAGACAGGGAACTTAGATTTGGATAGTGTTGCTACATGAGCCACTGAAGTCTCAGCAATGTGGACACTTGGCTCTTGGTCTTGAGGGTGGGGCCTGGTCCTCCACTGTGCTCACCCTGGTTTTTTTGAGAGGAGCTGTTAAAGGAAAGAAGCCCAGCTAAACTCAGTACTTTTTTTCTTTACCCATTAATTTCCTTATATAGAAGTTTTATTTTCTCCTACCACTATTTCTTTATTTTACAAAAGACATGTTGTTGTTGTTAGGTGTCATCGAGTTGGATCTGACTCATAGTGACTCTATGTACAACAGAATGAAACACTCCCTGACAGTATGCCATGTCTGGCACTATTGTCACTGCTTCTCTGCTATTCATAGAGTTTTTGATGGCTGATTCTTTCAGGATTGTTTGAGGAGTGGGCTTCCAGGTCCTTCTCCTATTTTTTGCAGTGCTGGGGACTGAATCCAGGGCCTCAGTGCATAGAGCAGCACTCTACCAACTGAGCTAAACACTAGCTCTGCAAAGGACACAGTTAAAGAAAAGAAGGATGCAAACTTTACCCACAAATCCAAGTACTACTGCTGAATTGTTTGGTCACAGTGACTCTGGTAACTCTATTCTAATACCTCATCTTAGCATTTCATATTTCGAAAGCACCTGGGTAGTTCCTGGGAGGCTCTGCTAATGTTTTAAATGCCCCTAAAGTTGCATCTGCAGAAAGCAAAGACTCTTCTGGTCTTCAGTATAGGGCTGATGCCAGAAACTCTTGCAAGGATACTTTTCCATCTCCTTTGACCTCATTCTTCACCTCCAACTCCTACTGTGAAAGATCTGCTTCCTAGTGAGCTTTGATCTGGGAAAGATGTGTTAGCTGGAAACAAGTTTAGGGCTGCCGCTGGGGTCAGCTACTTGATCTGCCTGACAATTCCTTGCTGTGATGCAAGCCCTCGCTCTGAGAGCAGCTGCAGCCTGGGAGGCTTCTGAGAACCTGATGGTTAAATCACAGCTCTGTTGGAGGAGCTAGGGCAAAGTGTATTTCCAAATTATTTTTACAAGCTTATGATAAAATGGTGAATTTTATGTTATATGTATTTACCCAAAAAAGGGGGGCGGGGCTTATGAGCACAATAAAAGCTTTTACACACATTATCTCACTTAAAGTTCTTGGCCTCCAATGGGGTAAATGAATCTATATTTTTTACGTTACTAAACCAAGGGGCAGGTAGGTTAAGTGGTGTGCCAAAGGGCATAAGGGTACTATGGAATTAACTAGGTTTGGGTTTTTGTGTGTGTGTGGTGCTTGGGGACTGAACCTAGGGCCGCTCCGTACTTTGCAAGCTGCAAGAGCCCTAACACTGAACTACACCCCTACTCCCCTTATAAATTTTTTATGTTGAGACTGAGTCTTTCTAATTTATATAGCTTGCCTCTGCCTCCTGAGTCACTGTGATTATAGGCATGTGCCATTGTGCCCGGCTCTAACTGGGTTTTAAATTCTCATTAGCTTTAGTCCAAAGCTTATCCCTCTTCTCACCTTCTCATAGCTTTCTACCTGGAGTTTATACGTGCACTCACTGCCTGCATTGTCTTCTTGTTTTATTTTTGTTAGGTGTTCCTTATGGAAAGAAATCAGGGTTTTTGTTTGTTTTTTGTTTTTTGCTTGAGTGATTTGGTGGTGATCTCTAGTGGGGGCTCCCTTTTCATTATGATGGGAGAGAACAAAGTGATCAAGTGCATAGGACCAGGATGGTGTCACATTTCCTGAGTTTGAATCCCTGCTTGATAGGTAACATTGGGAAAATTACCCCTCTGAGCCTCACATGCCTTTCTATAAAGAGGAAATGCAAGTGGAATCATAAGGAAGATGAAATGAAATGGTGCCTGTCAGTCACTGCCGCACACAGTGCTTGGCACCCAGTAGGTTTGCAGGAAGCCAGTGGTTCCTGTGGCTATGATGTGCGTCACCTGGGGATCTTGAAGGTGGCATTCCACACTCTCAGTCTCCAGGGGAGGGACTGGGAAGCTGTAGTTCCATCAGTGGCCAGATGATAGCTGGGAAACACCACTGCCAGTGGGGTGAGTAAAAAAAGGTGATTTGGTACAGGGAGAAAAAGAAGTTAGAGGAAAGTTATTGTCTTAAAACGTTGGTTCTCAAAGGTTGGTCCCAGACCACCAGCGGCACCACCCAGGAGCTTGATGGGAATGCATATTCTTAGTTCTTACTCCAACTTGCTGAATAAAACCTCTGGGGGTAGATGTTAGCCATTTTGCGTTCAGACAAACCCTGCAAGTGATTCTAGTGCCTGCTGAAGTTTGTGGACCGTGCCCTGAAATAAAAACAAACAAAAGCCAAAACACGCCCCCAACCAGCTTTTATTTCATTTCAACTATATTGAGTTGTACATGTAGCTATTGAGGAAGAAATCTGAAGACAGGTGCATTTGTACCAAGAAGAGAAAAGAAAGGGATCCACTAACATGGAGCCTCTGCTATATTTCCAGTGAGGGCAATGAGTCCTGGTCCATTGCTTCTCTTGTAGTGAAACCCAGAGAAGCCGATGGCCAGGAAAAATGAAGGTAGCCTCAATCTTACCATCTTCCCAGAGCCAAAAGGAACCAAGAGTAAGAGTCATTTTTGCTCCTCCTGAGCTCCAGCACTTCGTCCTGATGGTGCCTGCATCCCTCTTACCCTCTTTGTTATTTAGGTCAGTGTTGCAGGCACTCTCTTGACTAGGAACTGTCTGCCTTCTCCACCCTGTTTCTCCAGGGCAAAGCCAAACGGTGAGTGAGGGCAATAGAAAGTGTCTCCCACCCAGTTTAGCAAAATACCCCCATCTAGTGGCAGCTGAGCCATCTGAGCATGAGTGAGCATAACTTCTACCAGCTGATGGAGTCAGCTGTGGCTCCCATGGCAGACCAGCACCAGGATGCTCCCCAGAGGAGGTGACCGTCTCCTCCACCATCAACAGGAACGTGGCAGGCTTTCATGTCAAAGGGGTGACCTACCTTGTTATGTATTGGTCTCTGTTTCTTCCTGCTTCTCTGAAACCATCCTCTCACTTTTTGGTGCTTTCTTTCCGTACCATCAATCTGGCAGGCTACCCGTTCTCATTTGATGCTTCCCCTTTCCTCGATGTTCCTACCCCCAAAATCTCTAGGTATAAAGTTTTCTCTACTCAGATGTTTATTTCTACTTTATTGGGCTGAATATTTCTTCCTTCTCTTGTACCTTCTCTCTCTGTCTCTTGAAAATCTTTGTCTCTTTTCTCCTCACCCCACTTGAGATATTCCCAGAGTCATCTGGAGTACAGGGGAATATCTTGTCTTGCGAAGGCAGGGTGGTTAACAGCCCTGGGGAGGCCTGGTTCAGCTGAGGCCTGGGTACCATGAGTTGTCTGGCAGTAGAGCCCGCCTCAGCCTTCTGCAGACTGGACACACTCATCCCCAAGTACTTGCAATTGATGTTGGGACTCAAAGCCTTGGGCATCCTCAAATCCCAGCTCATCTCCAGTGACATTAGCCAGTGGTGATGCGTAAAACATTTTCCTTTCCAAACTTATTCCTTGGAGGTGTAAAAATAGTAATAGCAGCTACTGTTTACTGAGGGTCCCTTGTGTTCTAGATAGACCATGAGTTCTCAGACATCAACAGGCACAGAATACGGAGGGCTGTTCAAACCCAGGTGGCTGGGCTCATGCGGTTTCTGGATCCCTAAGTTTGGGGTGTAGCCCTAGGTGTTTCAGTTCTAACCAGCGCTGTTGATGCTCCTGGTCCAGAAATCACACTCTGACATATACCACCCTCCATCATTCACCAGGAACTCAAGGGAGCTCCATCATTCACCACAACTCTGTACATGAGGAATTATCACCCCACTGTATGGATGAGGAAACAAAGACTGAATGAGAGCAACTTGCTTGAGGTCATGGATAGCAAGAAGCCAAGCCAGGATTTGGAGCCACAGTCCTTGTGGCTACTGTCTATCATCCAGCCATGGTGTCTCCCAGTGTCCCAGGGCTGATGTCTCTGGGTGCTCAGGATTCTCATTTACAAGCTTTTCACAGAATGCAAAGCCTGAAATAGCACTTGGCCCCTCACTTATCTCAGGGCTCTTCCTATGGGGAAGCAGGGTCCCACATAGTTTTACCTCTGGATGAAATTTTTCTTTTTTCAGAACTAGGGAGTTGAACCCAGGGTCTCACGCATGCTTTGCAAATGCTGTACCACTGAGCTGTACCCCTAGGGTCATGCTAAGTTACACAAGCTGCCTCTGGCCTTGAACCTGCGATCCTCCTGCCTCTGCCTCCTGAAGTATAGATGAGATTTTGACTCAGAGTCAGATGCTCTGTCCTCACTCCATATAGTTTGATGTTCCTTATTCAGATGTTTGTTTAGATTCTTCTTGTGGGTTCCCATATGGGTACAAACGGGTCATGTCTTCCCTACTGTGATGGCCTTTGACATTGTTCAATCAGAGCTAGAATGAAGTATTATCTTGCTCTGGGGTGAGGGTGGGCAAGGGAAACTGAGGCAGAGGAGTGCATGGATGGCATGTGGTTATCTATTCATCCCACCAAGCCCAGCTCATCTGTTGCCTCAGTTCCTTTCCCTGCACACTGCACTTCCCAGGTTCCTGCTGAGTTTAACCAGTGCTCAACCCTGGCAGGAGGTTGAAGAAGAGGAAGGGTGATGCCAGGGTGTTTCTCCACCTCCTTCTCTTGGGCTGAGTCTCTGGCAGTGGCTGGGCGCCTTGCGGTATTCTACTCCCACTCCTGTCCGTGTCATTGTTTGTTTGTTTCCTCATCTGAATAACAGATTCCTTGGATTAAATTCCCTTTGTTCTAAAGAAATCTGGAGCGGTTTCTTTTTCTCTCATTGGACTAGTTTGGCCCCTTGGCCTCTGGACTCCTGGGAGAAGTGGGGAAATCAGGTTGTGTCCTGCTTTAGGTTGTTTCATATTATATAAAACAGTAGCTTGAGCTAAGCATGGTGGTGCACACCTGTAATCCCAGCTGCTTGGGAGGCTGAGGCAGGAGGATTGCAAGTTCGAGGCCAGAGGCAGCCTGCAGTAAATTAGTGAGACTGTCTCATAAAAAAAAAAAAAAAAAAAAAAAGGCTGGAGATGCAACCCAGTGGTAGAGCACTTGTAAAGTATGTGGGAGGCCCTGTGTTCAACCTCCAAGTACTGCAAAAACAAAACAAAAACAAAAAACCCAACAGCTTTCAGGCTGTGCCTTTGCCTGAGTGAGTCCATTTTAGAAAACACCAGAATGACTCTGCATCTTATTTGTGCAACAGCCACCATCTGTCTAGCACAAACCATATGGTACAGGCTGATAAATAACTTATTTATGCAAATAAAATGTTACCACCTGTTAACTTATCAAGTTAAGTCAGAAACACATAGACACATAGGTATGTCAAGATCATATCAGAAAAACTAGGCTGTGATCTTATCCAACACACCAGACCAATGAGTGATGCAACCCCCAACCAGGATCATATAAAATGGGGGACCCTGACTCAAAATAGAAAGTAAAAAATGGGTTGGGGCCACGGTTCAGTGGTTGAGTACTTGCAAAAAATCATGCATGAGACCCTGGGTTCAACTCCCCAGTACCACGCACACAAAAAAAAATCGTCAAAAGGAAAATGGAGTGCATACACATTGATATCCTTACGCTGAGGTATGGTTGCACCTACGGACCCATCGTCAGCCCATCGGGTGCAGGTGTCACAGCAGCAACAGGCAGGGAACTCCTGACTCTGTCCCTGGGCCTTAAGTTCAGCATGATCGCCCAGCTTGACTCAGCCCACTCAAATCACCTGGACCCAGCTCACACCTTGAACAAGCTCTGCACATTGTCTTGAATCACCTCTGTATGCATCCAGCAACTTTCAACATGTTTAATAAGTATTTGGTGAATAAATGAATGAATGAATGCTATCATGTGGCAAGGGCTGAATATGCATAGCAAAATCATAGTATGCAACATTCAACATCTGTGCAACGGTCAGGATTCACCATGTAGAAATATTGATGTATACCCTGTCCCTCTCCCCGATTTAAAATGATGATAATACATCTTGAGCTCATAGTGCAGAATATAGACTTTTAAAATATTTTTTTAAACATAAATTTGAGAGTGTGTATCAGCCATCTACTGTTGCATTATGAACCATACAACAACTCAGTGGTTTTAAACAACCATGTATTATTTCTCATGATTCTGTGGTTACAGCTTGAGTTGGCTTCAGCTGTTCTCGTCTGGGCTCACTCATTGCTACACTGGGAAGCAGTTGGTCATGGACTGCTGGCCTCACTCACATGGCTGGGGCCTCAGAAGAAGTGGCCAAGAGAACTGAGCCTCTGTTTTTCTCCTCACTGGAGCTCTATCATCAAGGAAGCTAGCCCAGGCTTGTTCACAAGGCAGCAGTGTCCGAGGGGGGAGGGGGAAGCTTGGAAGTTACACAGCATCATTTCCTGTGCATTCCACTCCAAAGCCAACCAGGAGCCCAGCCCAGATTCAAAGTCTGGGAAACAGACTCACCTCTTCATTGGGGGATCTTTGAAGAACTTACAGCTATATTTAAACTACCAGAGAGCAGTTATTCTCAGTACAAAACATAATGTATTACAGTATTCAGTACAGGTGTGCTTAAGGACAGCCTTCTGGCATGGATTTAAAAGGTGATTCAACTAATCGCTAAAGGTCCAAAAGGAAAGCAGCCCATTATCCCTATTTTTCTTAGTTCTTGGTCTGACCACCAGATGGTGGCATTGCTCAGTCCACCTGGTATATTTCAAGGCTGGCACCAAATTTTACCCAAAAATGCCCTTAAAACCATGAGAATCTTATAATTTTGTTGCAGATATCACCCCATCACAATAGAAATGATCACAAGGAATTTGTAATAAAACAATGTCATGAACTGCTTCTTGAAATTACATTGCATTGATTTGGTGATAGTGATGTAAAAATTCTACACCAGAACTTTCTTTACCCTTTGAGCCATTGTAGTTGTTTATAAACTTAAAAACAATAGTGCATGCACAATCTGATGACACGATTAAGGTCTTTAGCTCATTGTATTGTGCCAATGGCAATTTCCTGGTGTTGATAACCTAATATTGTTATAGTAGTCCACTATTCCCCCAAGTGTCTGTCAGTTTGTGGGTGCTTGCATGTTGCTGTGATGCTGAAAGCTATGCTACTAGTGTTACAGATACTAGTGGGGTCACCCATGGTGGGCAGGTTTCAGCTGAGCTTCCAGACTAAGACAGACTAGGGAGAAGGACATGGCTAACCCCCTCCTGAAACAATAGCCATTGAAAACCCTATGAATAGCAGAGAAACACTGTCAGATATAGTGCCAGAAAATGAACCCCTCATATTGGAAGGCACTCAAAAGACAACCGGGGAGGAGTTGCCTCCTCAAAGTAGAGTCTACCTTAGTGACAGGAATAGAGTAAAGCCTCAAGGACCTCCATTTTCTGTAGACTCAAAATGAGAGAGAACAACTGTAAACATCCATTGATAGTTGGAACATGGAATGCATGTAGAATGAATCCAGGAAAATTTGAAATCATCAAAAGGAACCAGATGTGGTGGTGCACACCTTTAATCCCAGTGACTCTGGAGGCAGAGCCAGGAGATT
Organism: Pedetes capensis; assembly: GCA_007922755.1. Lineage (NCBI taxonomy): Eukaryota > Metazoa > Chordata > Mammalia > Rodentia > Pedetidae > Pedetes > Pedetes capensis. Next base: position 163,314 of record VMDO01000189.1, on the reverse strand, counting down.
CACAAGTTCAAGGCCAGAGACAGCCTATGTCACTTAGCGAGACCCTGCCTCAAAATAGAAAGTAAAAAATGGGCTGGGGCTACGGTTCAATGGTTGAGTACTTGCAAAAAAGCATGCATGAGATATCATGGGTTCAACTCCCCGTACCACACACACACACACACACAAAAATCGTCAAAAGGAAAATGGAGTGCATACACATTGATATCCTTAGGCATCAGTGAGCTAAGATGGACTGGCATGGACCATTTTGAATCAGATAATCATATGGTCTACTATGCTGGGAATGACAGGTTAAAGAGAAATGGGATTGCATTCATCATCAAGAAGGACATCTGAAGATCTGTCCTGAAGTGCAATGCTGTCAGTGATAGAATAATATACATGTACCTTCAAGACAGGCCAGTTAATATGAGCCTTATTCAAATTTATGTCCCCACCACTAAGGCCACAAGTGAAGATAGGGAAGGTTTTTTTTTTAAACCAGATTCTGCAATCTGAAATAGATCAAACATACAATCAAAATGCACTCATAATCACTGGTGACTGGAATGCAAAAATTGGAAACAAAGAAGAAGCCTCAGTATTTGGAAAATATAGCCTTGGTGACAGAAACACGGCTGGAGATAACATGATAGAATTTTGTTAGACCAATGACCTTTTCATTGCAAATATATTTTTTCACCAACATAAATGGTGGTTATACACATGGAATTCACCAGAAGAAACATACAAGAGCAAAATTGACTACATTTGTGGAAAGAGATGATGGAAAACTGCAATATGAAAAGTCAGAACAAGACCAGGTACTGATGATTGTGGATGCTTCAACTGCTCACATGCAGGTTCAAACCTAAACTGAAGAAAATTAGAACATGTGCAGCTCTAGAAGACAAAATCAAATATTATAATGACATGTGCAAAGAGTTGGAGGTAGAAAACCAAAAGAAAAGAACATGTTCACTTTTTTTAAGCATAAGGAATTGAAGAGAAATATCAAGCCTTGAGTGGCAGTAGTGAAGGATTCTATAGGGAATATATTAAATAATGCACGTAACATCAAAAGAAGATGGAAGGGATACAGAGGCATTACATCACAAAGAATTGGTAGATGACCAACTATTTCAAGAGATTGCATATGATCAGAAACCTATGGTACTAAAAAACAAAGTGGAAGCTGCCTTGAAAGAATTGGGGAAGCACAAGGCTCCAAGAACTGACGGAATACCAATTGAGATGTTTCAACAAACAGATGCAGTCCTGGAGGTGCTAACTTGTTTATGCCAAGAGATTTGGAAAATAGCTACCTGGCCAACTGATTGGAAGAGATCCATACTTGTGCCTGTTCCCTAGAAAGGGGATCCAACTGAATGTGGAAATTATCAAACAATATCACTAATATCACATGCAAGTAAAACTTTGCTAAAAATCATTCAAAAGCGACTGCAGCAGTTTATAGACAGGGAACTGCCAGAAAATCAAGCCAGATTCACAAGAGGGTGTGGAACCAGGGACATCATTGCTGATGTCAGATGGATATTAGCCAAAAGCAGAGAATACCAGAAAGATATTTATGTTTTATTGACTATGCAAAGGCATTTGATTGTGTCAATCATAACAAATTAGGGATAGCATTGCAAAGACTAATACCAGAGCAATTAAATGTACTCATGAAGAACCTATACATGGACTAGGAGGCAGTCATTCAGACAGAACAAGGAAACACTGCGTGGTTTAATGTCAAGAAGGGTGTATGTCAAGGCTGTATCCTTTCACCGTACCTCATCAATCTCTATGCTGAGCAAATAATCTGAGAAGCTGGACTTTATGGAGAAGAATGAGGCATCAGGATTGGAGGAAGACTCATTAGCAACCTGCATTGGGCAGATGACACAATTTTGCTTGCTGGATGTGAAGAGCATTTGAAATATTTACTGGTGAAAATTAAAGAACACATGGATTTCAGCTCAACATCAAAAAAACAATCCTTACAACTGGGTCAGTATATAACTTCATGATAAATGGAGAAAAGATTGAGGTTGTCCAAGATTTTGCTTTACTTGGTTCTCCAATCAACACCCATGGGGAAACAGTCAAGACATCAAAAGATGCACTGCATTAGGAAAAGCTGTTGCAAAAGACCTCTTTAAAGTGTTGAAAAGTAAAGATGTCACACTGAAGACGAAGGAGTGCCTGACTCATGCCACGGTATTTTCAGTTGCATCTTATGGTTGTGAAAGCTGGACATTGAATAAGGGAAACAGGGATGAATGGATGCTTTTGAATTATGGTGCTGGAGACCAATATTGAATATACCATGGACTGCCAAAAGATCCTACAGATCTGTCTTAGAAGAAGTGCAACCAGACTGCTCCTTGGAAGCTAGGATGGCTAGACTGTGTCTTACATATTTTGGACATGTCAGGAGAGACCAATCTCCGAAGAAGGACATCATGTTTGGGAGAGAGGCGGGTCAATGAAAAAAAGGAAGACCCTCAACTAGATGGATCAAAACAGTGGCTGCAGCAATGGTCTTAAAAATAAAAAGGATCGCATGCCTGGCACAGAGCTGGGGAGTGTTTTGTTCTGTTGTTTGTAGGGTCATCATGAGTCATACTCAATGGCACCTAATAACAACAACAATTCCCTCCTATCTATGGGGGATACATTCCAAGCGCCCCTATGGCTGCCTGAAACCATGGATAGTACTAAACCCTAGATATACACTGTTTTTTCCTATAATACATACATATGATAAAATTTAATTTATTAATTAGGCACATTTAAATGAGATAAATCAGTAAAGATAAAATGGAACAATTATAAAATATAATAAAACTGCCAGAATTACTACCCTTGCACTTTGGGGCTATTATTAAGTAAAATAAGAGTTACTTGAATATTAAACCCTGTAGTACTGCAATAGTTAGTCTGATAACCAAGACTGTTACTAGATGACTAAGGGGCAGGTAGCATATACAGTGTGGATATGTGAGACAAATTCTGGGCAGGATGGAGCAGGATGGCATGAGATTTCCTCATGCTACCTAGAATGGCACAATTCAAATTTACCAGTTGTTTACTCCTGGTATTTTCCATTGAATATTTTCAGACAACAGTTGGCCACAGGTAGCTAAAACCATGGAATGTGAAATGGCAGAAAAGGGGAGAATACTGGGTATAAGAAACATGGGAATCCAGATGACAAGGACATAGCCCTCTCTGTATCACTTTTGCAACTTCTAATGAGTCTGTAATTATTTTGGAATAGAAAGTAATAACAAAAGCCAAAATGCCCCAGCCAAAAAGCCTCTCAAAAATAATCCATGTGTGGTTATGTATTACTAGTATTTGTATTATCGTTTGAGAGAAGAGAGTTAAGCAATGATTTTGAACTGTTTTCTGGTTCTGGCAGAGTGGCACCAACTTCTCAGCTTGCTTGGGATCCTCTAGACCCTGAGCACCTGCTGGGCCAGCTGATCCGCTATGGTGCTGAGGCCTGGTACCCAGGCCTGTAGGCGCCCACCTGCCACTGCCCTTCCTTCCTTCTTGGACTCAGAGACACCTTTCCAAGCTCCTCCTGCACATCCCGGGCTCTCCCCTTGTCGGAGTCCTTCCTCTTGACCGCATCTTACCATAGAGACTTAGAGAAAGGCACTTGTATTCCCACATGTGGGTGGGAAAATGCACTCCTGGGGTGGAGGGACTTATCCAAAGCCATAATTTGGCGATGGATCCAAGCTAGTAGGCAGGACTTGATTTTTAATCTTGGTTTCCCTTGGTCATTATTAAATAGACTAAAAAGAAAATATCTTTTTCAGGTGAAGTAACATTCGTTTTATACTTTACACTTTTGAGCTCTTTAAGTGGTAATTTCACACGCTCATATTTACTGACTTGGTCTATTAAAATGCAGTGCTTTTTAATGTTCACACAGTGTTTGAGGTAGAGAAGTGAAACTTTTTGTTATGAATACTTGGAGAAAGTGGTGTTAACTTTTTTTCATCAATGAGAACACAATTGGTAGCAATGGGTTTAGTCATTCTGGGGTAAAAAAAAAAAAGGCATTTCCTGAGATTGAATCACTGGCAAAAGGAGACTCTCATGTTTTGCTGACCAAAAGAACGTGAGAACTTTGCAGCTAAATGCAAGTAAAAACTGAAAAACAAACAGCATTCAGCGTGTTTTTCAGATCAATCAGGCGGGTAAGCCCTGAGGGAAGGCTCCGACAGCAAAGCTAGCTGTGGGGTGAAAACCAGGGGCACCAAGCAGCCAGTGAATGGCCCAGGGCAGCCATGCTTTTGTGCCAGGTTGTGCCAGGTTCTAGAACCCAGGGCTACCATGGCCTGGATCATTCAGAGAAGGTATCAGGAAAAGTATACCATAGTTGGGCTCAGCATGGAGGGTAGCTCCCTGTTGATTCTTAAAATTGCAGTGAAAAACTGGGCTTTTATAATGATACTTACTACCTGTATACCCCTGAATAATTATTTGTATCTTTTCTGCCTCAATTGTGTTGGTTTTTAGCTTTTTTGTGGTAAAATGCCCATAACATAAAATTGACCATTTAGCTACTTTGCAGCCTATAGTTTCAGGCTCTTAAGTCCAATCCCCATGGTGCATAACCATTGCCACTGTCTAATTCCAGAACTTTCTCACCACCTGTGAAGGGGTTCTATACCCACTGAACAATCACTCCTTCTTTCCCCAGTACTGGGTAACCACTAATCTTCTTTCTGCCTCTATGGACTTGCTTATTCTGGATATTCTATAAAAAATGAAATCATCTAATAGATGGCCTTTTGTGGATTGCTTCTTTTTTAAACATAGAATTACAAAATAGTTTTACTAAAGATTGTACACATTTAAGGAATAATTACAGGGAAAACTGAGGCACCTGGAGAAGCTTAGGTAAACCTGAGAAAGAAATTGAAAATAAAACAAAACAAACAAAAAAAAACCCCTGGATCCCCTGGGCGACTTGGCATAAGGAAGTTTCTGTTCCTAAGGGAAAGGTAAAAAAACCAGAGAACAGGAGACTTAAGCGGGCTTTTAGAGGGAAAAAGTACCTTAGACAGACAGAGAAGATGCAGCTAGAGAGAAGGGAGAGGTGTGCACAAGGTTGCTAGAGAAAGCAGAAAAGAGAAAAGGGAAAGAAACAGAGAGGAAAGAAGGTGGGAAAAAAGCTGGATAGCTTTTTTCATCATTCATGTCTTCAAGGTTGGCCCATGCTGTTCCACCTCCATTTTACTTTCTGTAAAATTACTATAAAAGGCAGGCTGGGGCAGGACTAAAGGAAGGCATAGTCCATGCCCTCAGGGTGCTTGTCTGCTCCAGAGGAGAGGCAGGTATCCAGCTAATCCTGATGCTAGATAGTGATTCTAGTGATACAAGAAAGGGGGGCATTGTGGCCCCAGGTTCAGGGGCAGAAAGTGCATGGCGTGTCTGGGTAAATGCAGGTGGGCCAGGGTGACAGTCATGAACTGCCCGCAGGGAGATGAGAGGAAGGTGAACTCCACCCTGCAGAACGCCTTTGTAAGAAGTCTGGATTTACTCACTGGCAAGCAGGAGACACTGAAGTTTTGTGCTAAAGAGTGATGTGCTCCACCCTGCTCTTTACGAAGCCAGCTCTGTCTTGTGGAGCTTCCTTTTGGACTCCAGATGGTGGGCAGGGTTATGACCTTGGCGTTGGCAGTGGAAGTAACAAGGAGGAGCTGGGGACTGGCTCTCGGCTTTGTCCCACACGGGGCTGGATGTGTCCTGAGACAGATTGTAAGTAATAAAAGGAATTTTAATGACATGTCAAAAGGGAGGGAGGCTTTATGTGTCTTCCTGGCAAAGCCCAGCTAATGGCTTATCCCATTTTCTCTACTGGGCCTTGGTCTTTCAAAGCAATCATTCAGGGATTTTCATTATCTAGTCTTAGCATAAACTTCCTTCAAACTAGTCCTTGGCCCATGCTGGAAGAGAGCTTAGGACTATCGTTGTTGTTATTATTGTTGTTGTTGTTGTTAGGTGCCATCGTGTCATGTCTGACTCATAGTGACCCCTGTAGGGTTCTCAATGGCTGATTGTTTTCGGGATTGCCTCAGGAGTAGATTGTCATGTCCTTCTCCCATTATTGAGGTGCTGGGAATTGAACCCTGCACCTCAGAGATTGCAGAGCAGAGTTCTACCAACTGAGCTAAATCCCAGCCCCAGGACTATCATAGCTGTCCCCGTTTGACAGTTGAAGTACTTAGAGACTGAAAGGTTGTGTATGATGATAAGGTGAGTGTGTGGCAGGGCTAAGACTTGAGCCCAGGTCTTCTCACTTCAGGTGGGGTGTGTGCTCCTTTGGGCCATGTCCCTGTGCTCCCACCTGCCCTTTGCGTGCTGTGCTCCTGAGGATTGGGTGATGGCCTCTACTTGCTCTGGTTTTGTCCTAGATGTGCAGTATTGCCCCTGTTTCCCCCTTTCCAGCTGTTTGCTTGGATAGGGGGAGAGTGTTGAGATGGGAGTGACAATGGCTCTGAGGCCTGGCCCCCACTCATCTCTCCTTTTGCATGTTTCCAGCAAGGGAGACAAGATCCTGCTGGGGACGTGCTTTTCCACCTCAGCCAATGTTTTTGTCCCTCCTGTAGGGAACAGGAGCTGTCGGGGAGGCTTTGAGCATAAGAAGGAAGCCTGGACCACTGTTTTGCTTTCTCTCCCCCTTACCACAGGCATTTTCTCATCAGGACTGAATAGAGCTCCTGGTGGTTTTGTGTGCACAGCCTCAGGGGGACCATGCTGGCCACATTCCCAGGAACTGCATTCTCTCTGAGAAGTTGGACGTATGTGGCATGATTCCAGCTGAGCCACATAAGCAGCCACCTCCTGCATCTGAAGGTGTTCCTCTGCACAAAGGAGCAGGTCCTTTGTGATCCATGCGGATCAAGTCAGTGATCCATGTGGAGGCCAATTAATCCTTGTTCATAGAAGTTAGACAAGGAGGGCAAAGGAAGATCAACAATCTCCAGAGGGTAATCAAATCTCAAATCCCTAAAAGAGTCAACTTTTTAAAATCCAGAATCCTTCTGTTGTCTTCATGAAATTCAGAGTCTAGATAAAAGAGCTACCGTCTCCATAAAGTTAAGTATGTGTATATACATGTACACCAGGGAGAGAGAGAGAGACTGAAAAAGCGCTCATTGTACAACCATCTGCCCAAATGTTTCCCCAGCACCTACCACATTGTTGGAGTCAGAAAAACAGGAAGTGTTGATAACATAAACACAACAGTAGTGAAGTTTAGAAGTATATATACAAACATTTATTGTGTACCTAGTATTTAGTGAGTATTGTGCTGCAGTAGATGGGAAAACACATGAGACTTGGACCTTGCTCTGTGCTCTGAAGTAACTTACTAATTGGGAAGATATCTCAGAAGTTAAGAAAGACAGTTATACCCTATCACAAGCATCATACTTAGCAAGAAAATCTTAAAATAATTCCCAGGAAGAGTCAGAAATAAGGTAAAAACGGGTATCACCTCTGCTTTCAACATTGTGCTGGAGGATCGTGCCAATCCAATAAGATAAGAAAACGAAATGAAGCAGAAAGATGGAACATAAAAGACAACAGTCTTCTTATATAAAGATGACATTGTTGTATACTTTCAAAATACAATAATTTTTGAAAGTATCATATATAGTAAGAGAAACAGAGTTGCAAAAAAGCAATAGCATTTCAGTTGAATAGCAATAATCCATAGGAAATGTTACAGAAATAAAGATGCTGTTCCCAAGAGCAACCAGACTGTCAGAAACCTAGAAATTAAGTAAAACATGAATAATACTTTAATGCAGAAACTCATAAAATATTATCAAAGTATATACATGATGTGATCAACAAACATGGTAAATATCTAAATTTAAAAAAAATTAGTAAAAGACACATTGGCATTAATACCCATCAACATACTCTGCCTGGCTTCAAGCACACTTATAAGATCACTCTTGCCACTTTCTTTCTTTTCTTTTTTTTTTTTTTCCCATGGAAAAACCCTCTTGTTTATTTGATTAAACAAAAATAAAATAAGCTGCATAGGAATCATTTTAGAGTCCAAAGAGACACCGGCTTTGTTTTAAGGCTGCAATAGCTGATACAGCATCCCCTTGCTACCCTTCTCCAGCCTTCTCTGTGGACCACAGCGATGCATTCAGAAGCCTGTTAGCGCACACAGGAGTTTTGAACACTTTCTCATTGGTTCTTCACCTGCTCACTGCCTGTCATGCCTGGGCAATACCGACATTTCAAAGTAAAAGCCAAAAGAAGGGGTAAATACAACAAAGACCCACTTTTGCCTAAACATTTGGGGGAAACTCCCCACTCACCCATGGAAATGATAGATTCCACGCTGCCACAGCAATGCCCACTCAAAACGACTCTCGCCACTTTCTGAAGCAGCTCTGGAAGTCTTCTTTTCGCCAATGTCTTTAGTTTCATCCTCCATCATGACAATGCCTCACTCATTGCTTACGCTATGGCAATTTCTATCAAATAAAAACATGATGGTGTGTTCTCATCCACCTTATTCACCAGATCTGGTACTGTGCAACTGCTGGTTCTTCCCCGAGGTGAAAAGGACCATGAAAGGGAAACATTTTGAATGGATTGAGGACATTGAGGCAACTACCACAGCACAAGACACACATGAAAGAGGACTTGAGAACTACTTCAGAAGGTGGCAAGAACAAGCTGTGTGTCTTGGTGAACCCCTATAATCCAAGGAACTTGGGAGGCAGAGGCAGGAGGATCGCAAGTTCAAGGCCACAGGCAGCCTGTACAATTTAGCAAGACCCTGTGTCAAAACTAGGCGGGCAGAGGCAGCTTGGTGGTAGAACACTTGCAATGTATATGTGAGGCCCTAGGTTCAGTCCCTCAGTACTGCCAAAGGAAAAAAAGAAGAAGCAAAAGGCAAGAACAATGGGATATGTGTGTTTGAAGCCAAGGGGAGTATTTTGAGGGGGAGGAGGTGGCAATGCATCTTTTATTGTAATAATTTTAAAAAATTTAAACATTCACCCTATTTTCTGATCACCACTTGTAATTCACAGAGAATGATATATCCATAGATGTGATAGCTCAGTAACATAAAAGGATGTCATTTAAGACAATTTCAATAAAATCCCAACAGGATTTCTCTTGGGATTACACAAACCAATTCTAAAATTCATTTGGGAGTTAAGATGCATTAATAGATCTGATACTCCTAGGGGAGAAAACCAGTAAGGCGATCAAGAAAATGCATTAGAAAGTAGGAAAACAGACCAAAGAATCACTGTGAATCTAGCTCACGGTTGTTGTTGTTAAGTGCTGTTAAGTGTGTCCAAACCTCATAGGGTTTTCAATGGCTGATTATTTTCCAGATTGTTTCTGGAGGGGGCTGTACATCCTTGTCCTGTTTTTGTAATCCTGGGGATTGTACCCAGGGCCTCAGAGAGCACAGAGCAACACTCTGCCAACTGAGTCAAACCCCATCTCTAGCTGAGGGTAGCTGTGCGTTTTAAACCGCAGGGAAAGGCTGAGGTCTTTAATGACTTATTTTGACAAAACTGGGTTTCTACAGAAAAATATCAGGTTTATATCTCATAGCATACGTAAAGATAAATCTGAGCTAAACCTAAACATGAAAATTAAAATTTTAACTTTATTAGAAGAAAATCGCAGCAGGATATTTTTATGACCTCAGGCATTAAAAACAGTTTCTTAGTGGTTTCCATGGCAGACTGAAAGCAATCACACTTTAACGGGGGACGAAGAAAGAGTGGACAAACAGTATAGAAAGTCTCATTCCGAATGGAGACTCTGGAGAGTGCCTTAAATTAGTGGGAAATGAAGTGTGCTACGACATCAGACCAAAGGCAGTAGACTTTTAGGATGGAGAAGTGGAACCAGTGGCACACCAGCTGGGAGGTGCTCAACCCAGGCAAACAGTGGCGAGGGTGTGCGGAGAACTTTTATCCATGCTGAGGAGTTGGGGCCTGGAACCTGCCACACGTGAAATAAAGACCTCACCATAAGGTATCAGGAAAAACAGTTTCTTAGAAAGATAATAAATATAAAGATAAATGTGGTATATAAAGAAAATGTGGTATATATTCACGGTCAAATATTATTCAGCCACAAAAATCCTGTCATTTGTAGCAACATGGGTAAACCTGGAGACTTTGTTAGGTGCCCTGTGCTTGGTCCGACTTACCGCAACCCTACCTACAACAGAACGAAAGAGGCGCTGTATCTGACAGTGGTTCTCTCCTGTACGTGTTGTTGTTAGGGGCTGTGGAGTTGGGTCCCACTCATTGCAACCCTCACAGGGTTTTTATTGGATGATTGTATCAGGAATGGGCTACCGGGTCCTTCTCCCATTTTTTGCACCTCTAAGAATACAACCTAGGGTCTCAGAGCAAACACTCTACCAACTGAGCTAAACCCCAGCCCCTTTGGAGACATTGTGTTAAATGATATAAGCCAGGTGCAGAAACACAAATAGTGTTTGATCCCACTTGTATGTGGCAGCAAAAAAGTTGATTTCATAGAAGTTGAGAGTAAAATGGTGGTTACCAGAGATTGGAAAGGAGAGGAGGAGAGGAAGCGATTGAGAAAGGTTGGTAAATGGTACAAAAATACAGTTAGACAGGAGAAATAAGTTCTGATGTTCTATAGCACACTAGGGTAACTACAGTTAGCAATAATTTATTGTATATTACAAAATAGTGGCCAGGAATAGAGCTCAGGGGTAGAATGTTTGCCTAGCATGTGTAAGGCCCTGGGTTCCATTCCCAGCATTGCCACTCCTCCCCAAAAAGGAATAAAATAACTTATAGAGAGCATTTTGAATGTTTCCAAACACACATACACACACACACACACACACACACACACACACACGATGCAATAGACATGCTAAGCACTCTGATTTCATCATTGCACATTGTATACATATGTCAAAATATCACACTGTATCCCAAGAGTATGTACAATTATGTGTCCATTAAAAGTTTTAAAATTTTTCTTAGAAAAGATTTAAAAACTCAGAAGTGACAAGATTGCTGGGCACTGTTGTATACCCCTCTAACCTCTGTGACTCAGGAGGCTGAGGCAGGACGATTGAGAGTTTGAAGCCAGAGGCAGCCTATGCAACTTAATGAGACCCTATCTCAAAACAAAAAAATAAAAAAGGGCTGGGTTCTCAGCTCAATGGTATAGCACTTACCCAGCATGTGTGAGATCCTGGGTCCACCCCCCAGTACTAGGAAAAAAAAAAAAGAAATAAAAAAGATTGATAAAGTTGACCAAGTTAAAAAATTATTATTTATGGATGCATCATATGAGATTATGACCTGGAAGTGCACCCATGGATACTGCCTCTGGAAGTGAGGAGGGGAAGGACAGGCCAGGGACATCAACATTATCCATAATGTTAAAAGTGATGAAAGTAGCCTGGCATGGTGGCACACGCCTCTAATCCCAGTGGCTTGGGAGGCGGAGGCAGGAGGATCGCAAGTTCGAGACCAGAGGCAGTCTGCATAATTTAGCGAGACCCTGTCTCAAAAAGTAAAAAAAAAAAAAAAAAAAAATGGGCTGGGGGTGCAGCCCAGTGGTCCAGCACTTGCAAAACATGCAGGTGCGAGGCCCTGGGTTCAACCCCCAGGAACCCCCCCCCCCAAAAAAAAAAGGAAAAAAAAGTGATGAAAGTTAGCATTGGTTAATTTTGAACGACAAGAAGATGGAAACTTGTTATGCTTATAAATGTTTATATTATTTTGTTTTCATGGTATTATAGATCAAATCCAGGGCCTTGTGCATGCTAGACAAGGGCTCTATGACTGAGCTAAAATCCCAGTCCCAAGTATTTTTCAAGGAGACACAAAGCAACCACCAACCCCAGCACACAGCATAGAAGCTGCAGTTGTATGAGCGAAATTCTCAGGCCCCAAAGCCTGATTCTGGTTTCAGCATGACCATCCCCAAGCCGCGTCCATGGGGCATCTTGCCTGGAATTGCAAGCGAGAGACGTGGATAGATGAGGTGCTTGGGTCCTCCTCCCTTGCTGTCTCTTGCATTTTCTCCTCCCTGTGTGGGAGAGGTGCAGTTGCTGGAGGAATGGAGAAGGAAGAACATATAGGAAGTGCATTATCACAAGCATTTTGCTCTGCTCAGGGGCAGAGAAGTGATGATTATTGCATTGAGGTTGCACTGACCTGCCCTCTTAATTCTCAGGCCTGACTTCACTTAAGCCCTAGATCTTGCTGTTTTCCTTGACAGTGGATCTGGGCACCTTGTAGTGATAAGGGTGCTCAGGACCTGGTGGCAAAGATTCTTAATTAGCTAGGACTGCGCCTGCAGACAGAAACCTCAGAGTACCCCTGACTCCATCCATCCCGGCCTCCTTCCTCACTTGCACATGCTCATTAGAATCTAAAGTCTGTAAATACTCTCATGTTCTATTTTGTAATACAGAGTCCTGGGAACGCTCTAAAAATGGTTCACATTGCCTAACCTATTTTCTCTGATGGTTGTGTGCTTTAATTTTGTATTTTTAAAGAACTCCATGAAATATTTTGTTCTACATGGTTGGCACTCATGTCCCTTTGCCCATACATTTGTCATTTCCTTTGTTCTTTCTTCAGTTTCACATTTACAGTCTTCTGTGCGGAATGGCTTTCTTCCTGCAAGTACAACCTTCACAAGTTCCTTTGCAGGTGCCGGGCTCTGTTTGTGTGCGCCTGGGAACTCCTGGATCTCATCTTCACTGGGGAAGGATATTTGTGGCAGTTTTAGTTTCCTGTGGCACTGTACCTAATTACCACAAATTTGGTGACTTAAAACAATACAAGTTTATTCTTCCATGGTTCTGGAGGACAGAGTCCCTGAATCAGTTTTGCTGGGCTGAAATCAAGACGTTGACGCAGCTTTGCTCCCTCCGCAGGTTTCAGAGGGAAGCTTCACCTCTTCTAGCATCTAGAGCTGTCGTCACTGGCTCCTGGCTCCATCTTCCTTCCTCCCTCCTTAAATCCAGCACCCACAAAAGCATCTTCAGATTTCTCCCTTTTGTCACAACATCTTCTCCTCTGTGTCCAATCTCCCTCTACCTCTCTTTCAGAATAACACTATCATTGTGTCCAAGTCCTATCCAGAGAATCCATGATGATCTACCCATCTCCAGATGTTTAACTTTATCACAGTCACAGAGGTTTGTTTTTCCCCCCATGTAAGGTAACATCCACAGGTAAGGGACTATGATCTGGATATCTTTGGGGACCTTTATCTTTCCACCTTAGTGACTAGGTTGGCCATTATTTTCTTTTAGCATATTATAGATAATCAACTTCCTTTTGGCGTCTACGGTTAATATTAAAATATGTTTCAGTCTGTCATTCCATGGGAGGTAATATATATTTTTTCTTTAAGCTTTTCTCTTAGTCTTGATCACGGTGATCACTGATAAATATGCTGTGTCTGGCTGTGCATTCCTTTATGTTTATTCTGCTTGGGACGCCCTGGTCTTTTGACTTCATGGTTTCTTTCAATGTTTCTGGGTAATCCCCACTTATTGTCTCAGCACCATCCTCATTGTTCTTTTCTGGGACCCCAATGAAATGTATGTTGGACCTTCTCACTGTATGCTGCATATTTATTCTAAATCCACTTTTCTGTGTTTTCTATATTTTTGCTTTTTGATGATATATTCTGAACAATTTCCTGTTATCTAACCTTTGGTTCCTAATTCCTTCTTCTCACATTTTAAAACTTTTACCAAATACTTCAACTAACATTCTCATTTATAATTAAAGTTTTCATTTCTAGAAGTTCTGTTTAATTCTTTTCAATATCTACTAAGTCAGTTTTTACAGATTTTTGTTCCCTGGAGACATCTCCAAGCTTGTTCTTTACCTTTTCATGTGATTGTTGTTGCTGTTAGGTGCCGTTGAGTCGAGTCTGACTCATAGTGACCCTCCGTACAACAGAATGAAGCACTACCCAATACTGTGCCATACATACAATCTTTTTATGTTTGAGCCATTGTTGCAGTCACTGTGTTTCTTCTCAATTTGAATCATGCCACATCAGTGAAAGGAGGTTCCAGGAGCTTTACTCTCTTCCCATCATTAAGATTGACTCTTCTTTGAGGAGGCAACTCTTCCTCAGTTGTTTCTTGAATGCCTTCCAGCATGGAGGGCTCATTTTCCAGCAAATATTTAACAGGGCTTCTCTGCTGTTCATAGGATTTTCAATGACTTAATTGTTTCTGGAATGGGCTCCCAGGTCCTTCTTCCTAGTCTGTCTTGGTCTGGAAGCTCAGCTGAAACCTGTCCACCATGGGTGGCCCTGCTGGTATCTGAGATACCAGTGCCATAGCACATGCTATGCCCCCACAGCATGACAAGCCAACAGACACCTGGGGGTTTCATGTGGTTAGCGCATATAAGCCTTGCAAGTCTGTATTGGAAGCCTGTCAAGGTTTGTGTCTGCCCTTTATTATTTATACTTTCCTCACTCATCTTGCCTTATTCCTTTACATTCCTGATTCATTTCTTTACACGACTCTTTTGCTAGTTACTGTCCTTAAGAAACTATTTGTGGAGATTCCTTGAGGCTTAGAGTATGTGTGCTGTCCTCTTTTTGGCTGCTTTTGTGGAGTCACTACAAAGTAAATTTATTGCCCATCTCTGCTTTATGTCCCTGGTGTAGAGATCTCTATGGGGACCGGCATAGTTCCCATCTTCTCAGGAGTATTTTTTCCCTTTTTTCTTTTCCTGCTCTGCTCAGGTTTCTCCCCAGGCCCTGGGGCTGGGGATGGACAGGAAGTGACAGCTTAGCTGTAGTTTATGCTTACCCTTAGGTACAGCCCTTGTGTCCCAGCTGAATACTAGTAAAAGTCCCTGTGACAGTCTTTACTTTGGATGTGCTTTTGGCCTTGATATCTGTCATTCTTACCCCTCCAATGTCTACGAGGCCAAAATAGTTTTGGCACAAATATTCTTCAGGCCTCTCTGGGTTCATTCTTTCCCCTCCAAACTGTTGTTGTTAGGTGCCATCGAGTCAGTGTCCAACTCTTAGCGACCCTATGTACAACAGACCAGACACTGTTGTTAGTGCTTCTTTGCTATTCATAGGGTTTTCAATGGCTGATTGTTTTGGGGAGTGGGTGGCTGGGTCCGTCTCCCAAGCCTACAGCGCCCCTAGTGTTCCCAGGCAGTCTCCCACCCAAGTACGAACCAGGCCCAACCCTGCTTAGCTTCCTAGATTGAAGGCCACAATGCTAGGGCCGCAGGCTTCCTCCAAACTGGTTTAGCAGGAATGTTATCTTTTTGACTCATCAGCAGTTTTAAGGTGAGTTATCCAGAGTTGTTTTTAGCCAGGGGAATGATCTAAAAAACCCTCCTAACCTGCCCTTATGGGAAAAGGCTGTTACATTTTTATTGTGTAAAATCACACATATGTGTTTAATAACTATATCTGTCCTCAGGAAATTCCGAGACTTAAAGGGTAGAAAGATCCAAGGAATGTAGGACCACAAGTTTGTATGTGCATTAAAAGATTAGCAGCCCTACAGGAGACTGATTTGGTGTAGACTTTTGGGGAAAAGGTCTGAAACTTTTGGTGATTGTCCATCAATATTATGAAATTGAAAAGCCCATCTTGCTGATGCACTTGTTCTTTCCTTAGCAGGTAACTAATTGGTTGCCCAATATATTTCATCTTTGCCCTGAAAAAATAACCATCTCAAAAAAATCTGCTCTTAATTGGCTTCGCAATCACCCAGCTTGGTTCTGAGCTGCCCTGTAGTGGCCAAGGTCCAGCCTCTCTAAGGGTGGCTGGGAGGGCAGCTGGCTCCCATTCAGGCTGTAGAGATAGCATTAGTCAGCAGTGTCTTCTCTCATGTCCTGATCCTTAATGCTCCAACGTGTGACAATAAAGGCAGATCCCTGACTCTGGTCATGGCTTAGGATGTGTCAGTAGATAAGCTTGGGCCACTCATGGATTTGTGCGTCTAATCTTTGGCCTCGCCACAATGTCACATTTTGACCAGTTGGTGTTGGATCAAGAGTTTAAAACTTTCAATTCCAAATGTCAAGAGTGAATTTCTGACCACTTGGGCTTTGTATCCCCAGTTCAGATGGGCACCTCTGACATTCTCATCAACATGAGGAAAAGCCTGTAGATCTGTTGTTGATTCAGAAAACATTTCACGGACTTCTGGCTGGAGAGCCCCATGCCGGGTATGGTGGAATCCTTTTCCTCCAAATATTTATAGTCTTGTCCTATGCAGGGAGCACAAGTCAGGTCACCTAAGAGAGCAACTGAAAGTCAGAGGAGCCACTGAGAGTGGTCCTGGGAGGGAACGGGCTCTTTTGCTTGCCATCTCATTGCTCATAGGGTTTGGTATGGCTGATGGGGCTGGCTGATGTCTTCCATCCTCACATCCCAATGCACAGCCCTCCCACATCTGGGCTTCTTGCAGTGGGTGTGACCTTCCCTCCCAGAGGAGGTAGCAGGGAATGAAGGTGAGTGTTCTCTGCTTAAGGCTCAGAGAAAAACAAAGTAGAAAGAGCCTGATAGTGGGAACCACTCCCACTGCCTGTCACCATTTTTTGTGCAATCCTGTGATTAATTCGTAAGCTGTGCCTCAGCAGACCCAATTTCCTGGCCATTGCTTCAGAATGGGTATTGGAATATGAGTTAATAAAACTTTGGAGTGGAAGATGCAATTCTCTGCCAATTCTCTCAAAACTCATTGTTCTGCAGTGCTCCTGCATAAGTGGGGTTGGTGTATTCATTAATTAATGCCACTAAGAGATCAGCGACAGCCTCAGCCAACAATTTCTGAGGGCTCTTTAAGGGGAAACAGCTTAGAATCAGATTTGTTTCCTCAGCCAGATTAGAAGGAATACCTCCAAGGCTTCTTCACGTTGCCTCCCTCTTTCTTGGCAAGCTACAGAGCTGTCAATCTCTAGCCCCTCCAACTTCCTTAACTGTGAGAATCCCTTCCTAGTTTGGCTCAGAGCACAGATTCTGCCTGATTTTGTTTTGCTTTCTGTTTGCTTATTATTTGCCTCTCAAGTATACACTCTCTTTTCATGCCCTAGTTCTCTGATGATATCGTTGAATATTTTGATCCCAAACAAAGATGACTTTTATATCAGCTTGTTATGAAAGATGAGTACCATGTGGCACATGGTATACTTTCTGGCTTTTGTATCTTAATACTCTGATGTTTGGCCACGGGATGTTGTGTTTTGCTGAGTGTCAGATTCTCGCAATTCAAATTTTCATTGAAGTAAATACTAAAACCCATAGTAGAGTGGTTACTCCTCTTCCTCCTCCTAATTCCAGGGGGTGTCAGAAAGCACTCCCAGGGTATGCAAATAACTACAATACCAATGTCTCCCCCTTAGGATCCATCCCGTCTACTAGCTTGTTTGTGTACACACATGTGGAGGAAAACTGATACCATATATGTTAGAAGATATTGTAAACTTTTGCAAAAGCAGAAAAGGAAGACAGTGCAAAGCACTGAAGATACAAGGCAACTGGGGTTCTAGAAGAGAACTGGATAGGGTTGGTTTCAGCTACTCTGCTCCTGCCTTAGTTTTCCAACAACACCCAGTCTTCCTAGATGCTTCAGAGGGGCTCGTGCTTAGATGTTATCATGGTCCATGGGAAGGTAAACTGCAGCTGTTTTGTATGGCTTGTTGTTAGGTGCTGTCGAGTCGGGTTCCGACTCATAGCGACCCTACACACAACAGGGGAAACACTATTGTCAGTGCTTCTCTGCTGTTCATAGGGTTTTCAATGGCAGATTGATTTTTGGGAGGGGGTTGCCAGGTCCTTCTCCCAAGCCTACAGCACCTGGTGTTCCCAGGCGGTCTCCCATCCAGGTACTAACCAGGCCCAACCCTACTTAGCTTCCGAGATCTGACAGGATCGGATGCCACAGGGCTATAGCTGCAGGCTTTGTATGGCTGGCATCTGCTAATTCTAGAGCAATGGGATAGACCCTGCTATGAATCATTTATTCAACAATATGGCTCCATCCTATCCTGTTACTTATTTTTTTGTGCATGCATGTAGAGGATTGCACGTACCAGGTTTTACTCTAAGGCATTGAGCATACAGCAGTAGAAAGACAAAAGACAGGCAAGATCTCTGTTCTCATGGAGCTTAAATTTCCAAGAGATGAATGGGTAATAAAATTAAAAATAAAAAAGGTAATTTCATGGTGATAAAGGTAGGCCAAGGGAAAGGGACAGACAGTGACCATATGTGTTGCTTAGATTCCTGTATGCAGGGGACCTCTTTGAGACAAGGACAGTAGCATAGGGCCTGAGGTTGGAGAGTCAGTCACGTGACAATCTGAGGCAGTTCTGTCCAACAGAAGTCTCTGAAAGCTGGGAATGTTCTATACCATGTTGTCCAGTATGGTAGCTGTTAGTCACATGTGGCTGTTGAGCCTTGTGAGAGGTGGCGATTGCAATGGAGGAAATGAGTTTTATGTTTTATTTCATATTAATAACTTGACTTTAAATTGCTAGGTGTGGTTAGTAGCTATCCTAATGGACTGTGCAGCTCAGGTAGAGAGAATAGCTTTGTGCAGGTCCTGAGGATATGGTCACCCTGCAGGCCCACTGTGAGATCTATGTCTAGAAGCTATGTTCAGCCTTTAAAGAACAAATCTGTAAAACTTAACTGATGTTTCCTGCTTCTGTTTTGTGGGTCCCTGGAGAACCTAGGAATAACAATTAGCCAGATGGGAATTAAACCCCTGCTCAACAAAGAACCAATTTCCTTTCCGGGGATGGGCCCAGGCCCATATTGTTTGACTCCCAACTCTTGACTAGTTTCCTCTACTACTGGGCTGTGGCTGGGCTTTGGGCAGGATACAGCCTTTCCAGACGCCAAGCTTGTTCATTCCGGGAACAAATCCTGTCTTTGTTCTTTACTTTCGTTTTCTTATACCAAGAGGCAAGGTCCTCTACCATTGCTTTTTCGAGGGACTGCTTTGCATTTTTACCGCCTCCCATCCATCCTAGCAGCCTGAGAACTCATCTTTTCTGGCTTAACTTTTTCCCCCATTCCCCCATTGCTAGAGATGACATTGTCAGCCCTGGTTTTAAAGAGATACTGATGTTTAAAGATAGTTTCACCTTGAATTGCCACTTTGTACTGAAAGGGTTAAGAAAGAAAAGGAGAGAGAAGAGAGGAGAAGGGAGGAGAGAAAGCAAAAGGCCCAAGTGGTTTCCTTACATGCCACACATGCATTGGAAATCTCTCAGGCCATGGAAGCTTCTGTACTTCTTAGCCAATAATTAGGCTATTCCAGGCAGCCACTGGCTTATCCCAGTGTGTGTGTGGGGCGGGGGGGGGGGGGGGGGGGGGGGGGGGGGGGGGGGGGGGGGGGGGGGGGGGGGGGGGGGGGGGGGGGGGGGGGGGGGGGCCATGGCAGGGACTAGCTCCGCCCATTCAGTGTCCGTAGAGATTCAGCTTCAGCAGGATTCCTGGGAGAAAATAGATGAGGTAGCCAATCCTGGCTTAGTGTGCTGAGGATTAAAGGAGGCCTTGCTGCAGAGCCTCTAATCCCAGACTGGCCTGGATTCGTTTTTGGTTGCTACTCACTTTGTACTTGCATAGCTGTTTTGTTAGATGCCCTCAAGTCAAGTCTGACTCATAGCGACCCTCAAAGGGTTTTCAGTGGCTGATTGTTTCAGGATTACTTAGGGAGTAGATTGCCACATCCTTCTCCCATTTTTGCAGTGCTGGGGATTAAACCCAGGGCCTCAGAAATCACAGAGCAGCACTCTGTCAACTGAGCTGAACTCTAGCCCATTGTATCCCCAAAGAAAGAACACATACCTTGTACTGCTCTGAAAGTCATATGAAACTGAGCAAAAGGGATTAAAATGTTACATTGGAAAACACCCATCTCCATGGGTTGAATGACTACCCTGCCTTTTTCCCTTGGTCCTACCTGACTATTGCAGTTACTCAGACCAGTGATGATGGGGATGGGGATGGGGATGGGGATGGGGATGGGGATGGTGTGGGGAAGGGAAGCACAAGAGGACAGAACAGAGGCTGCTGCGGTCTCGCTGTAGCACAAACCCATTAGCCGTCTGGGTCTGATGACCTTGATTGTGGAGAAGTGTGAGGCCATAAAATGAACCTCTGTGGTCCCTGAACAATATGCCAGAATCTTCTGCCTCCTTTTGCAGAGAGCTTTCCTGGAGCCTAAGTGTGAAACCCCATCTGAATCACGTGCTTTGACCTCCGCGTGAAGACCAGTGGGCCAGTGTCTCACGTGGGCACTCACTTCTATGTGCGCCTTGCCCTTGCCTTTTAGCATGTGGTCCTCTGGAGAGAAGTTCCTACTGCGAGAAAGGAGCTGTGTTAGACACTTTTAATCTGCGCTTTCACTTGAAGGCCTCATAAACTAGATGGAATGGGACAGTATTAGCCTAGCTGGATTATTTTCTCTTGTAAAAAATTATTTTTTAATTGAAAAACCTATGTTTCCTAAAGAAAAAATGGAAAATTTACAAAAGGAGAACAGAGAAAGGAGTTATCTATTATTCTACCATCTAAACACAACTGTCCCTATTAACCTTTTGGTGTGGCCTCTAAAAGTCTTTCCTACCAAGGTTTATTTTATCTTTTATATGTCTGTCATCATTATATACACATATATGCACACAGGATCATACGTATATAATTTGTGTAGTGGTTTTTAACATGAAATAGTACGAAGTTAGTAAATATCACTTTTTAAGGTCTACATGGCATGTTCTTAAGTTCCTATGGGTTTGGCACTCTGGCATCATGAGCCACAAAGACTCAGTAACTGGCTGGAGGTCACAGAATGAGTGGCTGAGACCCATATCTTGCACCACCTCCCAGGGGAATATCCATTGTACTTACTGGTTCTCAAACTTCCCCTGCCTTTGTCCTGCATACATGCGCTCTGCACCCCTGCCAATTTTGACCCCTGTTGCCCTTAACACCCTCTCTCTACTTCCATGGAAGATCCTTATGTCACCCTCTGCAGGACATGTACCCAGGGGTGAAAGCCAAATGATCCCCTTCTATTGTGGCGGCTGAAGAGACCCATAGCATCCTAGTAAATATTTCTTTGTGCCAGATGCCTGGGGATATAGATCAGTAGCAGAGTGCTTGCCTAGCATGCCCAAGGTCCTGGGTTCAGACACCAGCATTATAAAAGCTATAGACCAAATAACAACAGCACCTGCCCCATTTGGACAAGATATGCCTCCTGCTTCTCCCAGCCCAGGTTTCACCTTTCCCCCTAGTACTAGCTCCAGAGCAGGAGAAAGAACTAGCCAAGGGAATAGGGCCAGGCTTGAATGCCCAGCAAATAGCCTCAGGCCTTTGGGGCTGTCTACCTGCTGCTATCAGGGCGGATAGAAGCTGTGGTCTTTCCAACCTAGCCCAGTCTTTCCCTTCCATTCAGTACTGGTTTTGTGAGCTTACATTCACACACAACCCACATATAGAAGGGCCCTGTGCTTGGCTGGCTTAATCCTCTGCTGTAGCCATTTTGGAATTCTTAGTAGGTTTTTAAAAAGGACCCTGGATTTTCATTTTGCACTGAGCCTTTCAAAAAGCTGGATGTGATTTCATTATGCTTTTGAACACACTTGCAACCATTATTTCGGTTTACTATATTATTTATATCTATGACCCACTTGGCACACTGAGAGTGTGTTAGTGGAAAGACAAAATCTTTGGAATCCAACAGATGTTGTTTCAAATGACTACATAGTAGCTTTGGCTCTTTAGGTAAGGTACTCATTCATTTGGAGCCTCAGTATTCTCATCTGTAAAGTGCAGAGTGATCTTAATTTTTTAAGACTTGTGAAGATCAAGAGAATGTGTGAAGCAGGTAGCATAATGCCTTGCATGTGTACACTCAATAATATTACCTCTTGTTCCTCCATCCCTCCTTGCATGGCAGAGTGCTGGTGTACAGAAGATACTTAACATGTGCTTACTACAGGAAACTGAATTTCAGTTTGTGATGGTCAGTTTGTGCTTCTTCATTCCTAGATGGAACCTAGGGTACCCTAGTCTCTGAGTAGAAATTAGGATCATGCACTTAGGAGGGCTCACTTCAAATATTGGCTATTTCTTCTCTTAGGAAGATTGCTCCAGGCAAGCAGTCCCCAAGATCTGGGATTGGGGTCTTTAGGTATCCAGGACCAAGTTTGTGGCCCACAGCCAACTGAGCATGGGGCAGCCTGTATCCTGTGACTGAATTAGGAAGAAGAGTCCTTTGGCTCTCCTGGGAGCTTGATGGGGCAATAGTGGGCCTTAGGTGGGCAACTGGAAATAGATGTTCAGACATCTCTGACGTGCTTTCCCCTTAGCCCCATTACATACATCTCTCCAAACCGGAGTCAAAGGCTCTGCTCCCACCTGCCATCAACAGAAGTAGCGGTGTGTGCAGTGGGCTGTAGAAATGTCACACACTGAGTCCAAATTCAGTCCCAGGGGAAAAGAAACCTCCTTGATGTTGGGTACCTGTGGGCGCCGAGGGAGGGAGATGGTCTACCCTATGCCCTGTTCCCTCAAGGGTCTAAGGAAGGAAGGAGAGCCTGGTGAGCTATCATCACTAAGTCATTTATAAGCCCTTTGGAGAGGTTTTACCTCTTTAAAAAGCACACTCTATTGGTCATTTTGAGAGGAAATTATAATGAACACCGGACATCACAGATGAACACCAGACTGTCCCTGATGGGACAAATTGGGATGACATTGCTTTATGAACCTGGCAATGAGGTACCTGGGACAGCACATTTTGATCTCAGAAGTCACACAGAGGTTTAGTTTGCTTTGGCGGTCTAAGTATGAAATTTGGAAAGAGAAATTAAAGAAAAAATTGCAAGAGAATGGTGACTCCTGGAAAGATAATGAGCAGGTTTTTTAAGTAATTGAACCATAAAAAAGGCTAAATCCATCCTTTGACTGCAGGGCCTTAGTCATATCTTCCCAGGGAGGGGCTTCTTGGCTTTTTGTGGGGATTTGTGGTAGATTGTTTTTTCTGCAAGGCTAGTGGTGATGGCCTTAGCCTTAGAGCATGGCTTCCCAACTGTGGCACTATTGAAATTTTGGGCACCCTGGTCTTTGCCCAGCAGACACCAATTGCCACCCCTCACCTATCCTAGTTCTGACAAAATGCCTCTGGCCTTCCCTAGAGGTCAATGTCACTCCCAGCCTCTGCCTAGAGCAAAGGGGAATCCATTTTTCCTATCGAAAGGTATTGAGTTACCACCGGGCAGGTGAAGTGATGGATCCTCTCCCTCCATCTCGTGTTCCACAAAATAAGCAGGAAAGGACAGAGGGTGCAGGAGGTCTGCTGGCCAAGAGTCAGTTTGTTTGGCACTGTCCGATGTGACTGCGTTACTAATGGTCCTTTTGGATACCTTCAGGACCAAGTTGTCATCTGTGAAATCTAGGGTAAAATACAACCAAACAAAAAATAAACCACCAGCAGCAACAACAAAAAAGTAGAGGAGTGAACCAGGCCAGGAGGCTTTGGAATTTTCTTAAAAATGGCCGGCACGATTGGTGTAAGGCTTCCTTCTTCAGAAGTGTTCTCAGGAGACCTCTCCGCACGGAGGGAGCTGGCCTGGGTGTTGATACGTGAAGAGGCTGAGAACATGTGGCATAAACATCGACTGATATTGTTTGCCATTTACACTCAGCGTGTGTAATGCAGCAGGAATGGCTCCCGGCAGCATGTGACTCCCCTTCCAGACCGGTATGCAGTGGCTGGAACCATTCTTTCTCTTTTGCTCGCTCCCTTGCTTGCATCCCCCCTCCTCTGCCCCGGCCCAGACTCGTGAGAGTTTAAGTGGAGGCTTGTCATGATTGGCATGCAGAAAGCTGGTAGTATGTTGTTGGAATTTTTTAGGGAGGCACATGAGCGACACCCAAAATGACTCCCGGCTGTGGTGGCTGCAGGTCAGCGCTTCATGCCAGGTGCCCTGGTCTGTTTCAGAAAGGTAAGGTTGCATGATGTCATCCTACCTTACCGCAGCCCAAGGGGAAAATCAACTGGTTTCTTTTTAATCTCTAGTCCAGGCAGCACTTCTGACCATGTTCTTGGCGCTAAGCGTTTGTGCATGAGTATGCAATTTGTTGGTATTTCCACCCCCTCCTGTTTCAAAGAATTTTAATAAATGATTCCCAACGGCAGTTTAACATGTGACCTAGAACAGCACCTCATGACCCCAGTGAAATCAGCAATCCCAATATCAGTAAGTCTAAATGGTCTTTTTACGCTAGCTACTAAACTCTTTTATAAGGAAAAGTCGCGCAGCTACTGGAAAACAGATTGCGTTATCACCAGATCTGAGGGACTGGAAGGGGACACTTTCAGAATGCCGAAACCTTATCAGTGATGGTGGTCTCTTAAGGTTGAGGTGCTTTGGGCTAACCGATGGAATTTGTCGATGATGGAAAATGAATGTAAAGGCTTTTGAAATGTCTGCTTTCTGTTGAGGGCAGAATCAGGCTCATGCTGTACGGGAGGGGAGTGCTGTGGTAATTCACAAGCAGGGGCTGTTTCACCAAGAGACAACTCTTGAAGTTGGCCGTAATACGAATTTCAGCAACTCTTAGGTTTGAGGAAAGTTAACAATTTTAAACAAAACTACTTTAATAGTCTCAAGTAAACAAGGAAGTATATAAACTCCTGTTGTGAGGCTTGAGGACATATTTGAACGCGGATATGATGATCTGTTAGCAGGCTCAAGCACAACCAAACATGACTCACCTCGTTTTTTTATCTGATGCAATTAAAAGTAGCTTCAACTCACGCCATAGAAGAATACTGATTTTCTGCTTGCAAGTGTATAAAAGCAAGTCCACACTCATAAAAGGCAATGCATGATTTACCTTGTATCATGGAATTTTTTCACCCTTAAAAAACCCCGGTATGTAATTTTGCTGTTGGTTTCTGCCTTATACGCATTAGAATCTTTTCTTGTTTTTTCTTCCTTTTTAATTAAAAAAATTTTTTTTTGGCACATCTCTGCAAAGATGTCAGAAAACTGAAGGGGAGAGAGTTGATATTTTCACACACGTTTGCCCCTCCCCCCCATACATGCACCAACAGCTGCCACGTAGGATTTTGTGGAATTTGATATTTTGAACGAAATGACTTCCTTACTTTCCATAGTAATATAATAATCAATTTTACCATAAAGGACTGTGTACATGTCAAACCTTGGCTGCTCCTAATTAGCAATGCATGGGGTGGTGGGGGAAGGAGCTGAGAGCAGTTCCAAGTGAAAAATCAGCCTTCACATTTTAACTGTGGTGGTCTCTGCCTAGGCAGTTCTCAATCTGCTTGGATCTTAACCACAAATGTAGTTTGTCGTGTTCTGAGAAAATATCGCAAACGGCACGTGCAAATGTAACAGAGATGGGCCTGTATCTCCAACCGTTGTTGCTCTTTTATCTTCACTCTGCAGTAACTTTCATACAGCCATAGCTTTGTAAGACAGAGGCAAAAGCCAGAAGCAACCTATGGGTAAAATTCTCTGCCTTAGTTGGCACCTGGGTTTTGTTGTCTGTACTCAGAAAGGATGTGTCTTATGGCACCAGACATTTCCATTCACTTTGGGAAATGAATGATTTTTTAATAAATAGTTGTGTACTTTATTTATAAAGTTCCAACTTTGCCGGGCCCCAGTACCATACACTTGTAATCCCAGCAACTTGGGAGGCGGAGGCAGGAGGATCACAAGTTTGAGGCTGGAGGTAGCCTGTGTAACTTAGGGAGACCCTGACTCAAAATTTAAAAAATTAAAAAATGGGCTGAGGGTGCAGCCCAGTGATAGAGTGGTATACTTGCAAAGTATACGTGAGGCCTTGGGTTCAACCTTCAAGTAGTACAAAAAATAAATAAGTAAAAATAAATACAATAAAATAGAGTTCCAACTTTAATGTTCTCATTAATTCAAAGGATTTAAATTGTATACATTCCTCCAGGCATCGTGGTATATGCTTGTAATCACAGCAACTTGGGAGGCGGAAGCAGGAGGACCACAAGTTGAAGGCTAGAGACAGCCTGAGTTTCTTAGTGAAACCCTGTCTTGAAATAAAAACTAAAAACTGGGCTGGGGGTACAGCTCAGTGGTAGAGCACTTGCAAAACATATGTGAGGCCCTGGGTTCAACCCTCTAGTACCACAAAAACAAATAAATAGATTGCATATCTTCCCAACACAAGGGGAAACATAAAGCTTGCTGTTCATGATGAAGCAGCATATCCTGCTAAGATCTGCATTCCCTGCTGCCTAGAGAGGCAGTCATAAATTCAAGTCAGTTGAACAAGTATTTGTTCATGCTTCTAATCTGCCCAGCATTGAGCCAGGCAGGCACTTGGGAACCTGAGAGACTTTAGGATGAGGACAATGTCCTTAAGGTGTTTATAATGTAGAAGGCAAAAGTCCTGTCTCAGGAACCTCACCTGGCTTTCTGTAGCAGATTTTACAGGTGCACTCTGGGGGATAGTTTACCACAAAATTAAGAGGGGCTGGGGGAAGAAGGAGGATAGAGAAAGAGAGAAAGAAAGAGAAAGAAAAGAATACAAAAGAATGAAAGAGAAATAGATTTTATCGAATTTCTTAAAAGGTACAGCTATATAGCTAAGAAATATTGATTGATTGCCTGCTCCCTTTGTGACTCTCTTTGGACTTGTAAAGATTTCAATGTTTATTCTTGGGGTAATTTAAGACAAACAGTCCTGCTATTTGGAGTGACAAAAGTGGCGTGTGGGACCCAAAGTAATAAAAAACAGATTGATTCTGTTCCTTTATAGATTGATGATTCTCAGCCTTTGCTTCATGGTAGTTTTCCTGGGAAGCTATTAAAAACTCCAGTGGCCAAGTTGAATCATTGTTTTTGGAGGTGAGATTCAAGCCTCAGTATTTAAAAAAACAAAAACAGCTGGCCTGGTGGCATGCAACTGTAATCCCAGCGGCTTGGGAGGCGGAGGCAGGAGGATCGCAACTTCGAGACCAGAGGCAGTCTGCGTAACTTAGCAAGACCCTGTCTCAAAAAGTAAAAAAATAGGCTGGGGTTGCAGCTCAGTGGTCCAACACTGGCAGAGCATGCAGGCACGAGGCCCTGGGTTCAACCAGTACTGCACAAAAAAAGGAAAAAAAAAAAAAAAACACTCGATAAGTAATTCCAAAGTGCCACCAAAGTTTGAGATGTAGTGATGCTATTGACTTTATCTCAAGCCTCTCTTTTGCCTGTTTGTTTTTTAGCTTAGGCCATGGAGGGGTAGGGTGGGGGGTGGGCATTTTCATAATGATGGTGTTTCTCAACTAAAGAACTCCTGGCCTTCTGGAGGCCGACTCTCTCCTCTGTGAAGCCATGGTGAGTGGACCTGTGCTATCTACCTGTTCAGCAAACCTAACGGTATGATGCGGAGCCATTCAACCAACCAAGTTACCTAAGGTTTTGTGAAAACTTTGAGCATTTTTATTCCAGGAGACCAAATGCTGAAGATGTTGTCTGTGTCTCATAAAGGAAAGTGGTTATGAAATTAATTGTCTGTACCCCTGGAGATTATTTTGCAGTGTCTGAAACGCCCGTGGAAAGCGAAGCCCTCTCTTGGTGTCCTGGGTGGCTAGTTGATGGAAGTTGTTGTTGTTGTTGTTGTTAGGTGCCGTCGAGTCGGTTTCCAACTCATAGTGACCCTCATAGGGTTTTCAATGGCTGACTGTTTCGGGATTGCCTTGGGAGTGGATTGCCAGGTCCTTCTCCCATTTTTGCGGTGCTGGGAATTGAACTCTGGACCTCGGAGACTGCAGCACAGTCCTCTACCAACTGCGCTAAATCCCAGCCCCAGTTGATGGAAGTAGCTTATTAAAAATTCACGTGTTACTAAATTCCTTACAACTCACCATGGAGTCTTAGAGTTGAAAAATAGTTTCAAGATATTCTGGGTCAGTAGTTCTCAGAGTGTAGCATCAAAGTCAACTGGACTTGGTAGAGGTGCAGATTCTCAGGGCCCGCCCCAGACCTTCTGAGTCAGTAATAGGGCAGGGCCCAGCATCTTGCTCTAAGTTTTCCTGGTGCCCTGCAAAGCTTGAGGATCACTGCGGTCACTTCCCCTTGTCCATCTATACCTGTACAGTTCAATTACATGGGGACTAAAGTCACCCAAGACTCTGGGAAGAACAGGGGTCCAAAACTGAGCTCTCTCAGTCCTAAAACTTATCACTGCACTGTCTTCCTCTGTATCAGATCATCCTAGCCTTTCCCTGTGTCATAAATACTGGAACGGCTTTAAGAAAACATTCACCATCCTAAAATCATAAAACATAAAGAAACTTTGAATGTTGTCTCATCTGACTCTCCCATTTTACAGATGAGAAAACTAAGATCTACAGGTGAATTGATCTCAATAAGATGTATAGTTATTGGTGGGGGAAGTCCACTAATAATAATAATTGTTGTTGTTATTAGGTGCCATTGAATGGGGTTGGACTCAGAGTGACCCTCACAGGGTTTTTAATGGCTGATTGTTGTGGGATTGTTTTTGGGAGTGGATTGCCACGTCCTTCTTCTGTTTTTGCGGTGCTGGGAATCAAACCAGGGTACTCAGAGAATGAGGAGCAGGGCTGTAGCAACTGAGCTAACCCCCAGCCCACTAGTAATAATAAGTGGGTCTATTTACAACGAAAAGAGCAGATCTATTTACTCTCCCTTTCATTAGCCTGTCCTGTCTCTTCAGTTTCATATGGGCTCCTACCTAATATTTGGCTTTAATTACCAGTTAAAATGTCAAGGTGTATAAGCAACTCTAGGGAAAACTCCTACTTTATGAGTTTTAATTCTTTAAAATTAATCTAATATTTTATTTTGGTTTAAAATTGGCTTGAACTTTATAACCATCCTTGTACATTTACTAGAAAAATACAGCAATGTACAGTGCCGAAAATATTTAGAGAACATAGGAACCAGTCCTGAAGCATATGTTTCGTCTTAGAATCCTGTAGATTAGACATAGCTCCCCAGATCCCACACTGAAATGGTGTTCTCTTTAGATTCAGTTAAAAGGAAAAATGTGACAAGTCTGTCTGTTGAATATTTCAGAATTTTATACTTGACATGATTAGAAGTATTTACATAATTTTGACAGTGTTCAAAAATTGAATCTAATCCAGATTTTCCTTAGCGTTTCGTCTTTCAAAGCTTTGTAGCAACACACACGTGGGCCATTTAGCCAAGAAAGCAAATTGAAAATGTGATATATAACTGTTATCTACATATCTACACACATGGAGCAAGTATATACACGGAAAGGTTATTGGTTCTGCACTTCTGCCAGGTACAAGGCACTGTGACATGCTATGGGACACAGGGTTTCTGCTCTCAAATGATCATAGGACAGTGAAGACGTCAGACAAATGAGTAAGGAGCCAATTATGAGAGGGTGGTGTAGGAGTTGAGAGAAAGAGGTTGAGACTGGCAGAGCAGCAGGGCCTTTTGGGGCTCATGAAAGTGCATATTTGGTGGGACGAGAGTCAAAGAAGGCTGCCTGGAGGAGGTGATGTGTGAGTTGCATTTTGAAGGCTGGTGGTTCTCAGATGAAAGTTGTTCAAGTGGAAGAACTAGTGCATGCAAAGTCATTCATGCTGTGTGTATGGGGCAGTATTGGCCTACAAACCTGTAAATATTTCATTCTTATGTAATAAGCATTAGCAATTTGGCTTCTTAGAGAACTTTGCATAGTAGGTTTTTTTTTGGTTTTTTTGTTTTTTTTTTTTTCCCCAGTTATAGGGGGCTGAGCCCTGGACCTTGTACCTACTTTGCAAGTGCTCTACCACTAGGCTATACCCTCATTGCATTTAATTTTTTTTTTTTTTATCTTGAGACAGAGTCTCACAAATTTATATAGGTTGCCTCTGGCCTCAAACTTGAGATCCTTCTGCCTCTGCCTCCTGAGTGTCTGGGATTACAAGTATGCACCACCACATCCGGCTGCACAGTAATTTTTAAATACACATTTCAAAAAGCTTGTTTCTCCATCTCGAAAACATCACATATTCCTCAGAAAAGTTTCTGAGTTGAGAAGTAACTATCTCTTATGTTACTAAAAAAAGGAAAGATCTTTCCTTCTCAGAGGTTAAACCAGCTTCTTCGATTTTAGTCTGTATAAAAGAAGTGAAATACTGCCCAACAAGGATTTTCTGAAGAACTGTGTCTCAGGCAAACCAACTCCATCCCTGAATGGATTTGAACTTACATCACTCTGAAAGCCATGGGTATGGCTGAAAATATCTTCATAGGGGAGAGAACTTTACAAGGAGGCACTTCAATATATTCTTCACTAAATCTTCACAGAGTTAAGTGAGCCACTGTGCTTAACCACCTACCCAAACACGAAGAGTAGAGTAAATTAAATTATTTCATGCTGGCTGGCCTACAGCACAGATGTCTGAAACAGGCTGTGTGTGTGTGTGTGTGTGTGTGTGTGTGTGTGTGTATATACATACATACATATATATATATATATATATATATGTATATATATATATATATATATATACACACACACACACACATAACATAATGGTTTCTTTAAAAGTATACCCATGAGCTTAAAAATAGCTTAATTTGTGAGAATAATAATAGTTCTTATTATTCTCATTATGCTTTGCAGAGCACCTGCACACTGTCTTTGATCTTTATGACAGACTTGTACAGCAGTGAGAAGGGCAGACGTTATTGTCTCCATTTGGCAGATGAGGAAATTGAACCTTGTGGTCATCAGATTTCAAAGGTGGAAGGGACTTCAGAAATCCTTTTATCTAACTCTCTCATTTTACACAAAAATTCCCTGAGATCCAGGGAAGTGGATTGACCCACCATCCCTCAGGGAGTAAATCATGGCCGTCGCACCAGGACTGGGACTTCTGATTTTGCTCACCAATTTTTCAGTCCCTTGTGCTCAGTTTTCAGTGTGTTGAAAGAAACTTGGGAAAATATGCATTCATTTTCTCAGGGAGAATTTTATTGGAAATAGTGCTATATGCTTTTATGGATGCACACACATACACAGGAAAATTCTCCTGTTTTTATACTTTTTCCATGTGTAGATAGATACAGATGTATAGATTGGTAGATAAACAAACCGCCCCTAATGTCTCTGGGGAGATATGGGTGCAATTGGACTGGATAGAATCTCAAAATGGACTTAACTTATTGGCATAATTTTATCTTTTGATTTAAAAAACCTGAGTCAAAAATGATGATCATAGCTAAGTGCTATGGTGCACACCTGTAATCACAGAGATTTGAGAGGCTGTGGCAAGAGGATCATGAGTTTGAGGCCAGAGGCCAGAAGCAGCTTGTGCAACTTATCAAGACCCTGTCTGAAAATAAAAAAATAAAAAGGAGGCTGAAGGTGCAGCTCAGTGGTGGAGTGCTGGCCTAGCATGAACAAGGCTCTGGTTTCAACCACAGTACTGCAAAAATAAAACAAAACAAAACCAAAAACCCACAATAGCTGCATTCGTTATGTTAGGTGATGGACAATGAGTTTGTAAGTATTTGTTATACTCTTGCTATTTTTGTATTTTTAAAACTCACAGTGAACATGAATATTAAATAAATTCCTACCTCTAATACAATTATTTTAAAAAATAAAGGACATTTTAAAGAAAGAGAAATGGAGGGCTGGAGATGTAGCTCCGTGGTAGAGTACTTGCCTACCATGTGCAAGGCCCTGGGTTTGATCCTCAGCACTGCAAAAAAGAAATAAGAAAGCAAAGAAAAATGGTATAGGAGGAAGAAAAAGAAAACTGGTATACAGTTCTTAATGGAGAAGTTCATACAAATCCTTCCCTTGGGTTGTCTTTCTTGTTGCGCACTGGCACAATGTTGGTTATTTGTTTGCATTTGCAGCATTATCGGTTCTCTTTTGTACATTCTGAGTCCTTCTAAAAACTCTGGGAGGAATGGTAGGCCACCTCTTGTCAGCTACAGAACCACTAGCTGTCCCTCTGTGCCTGCATGTTCCTCTGGTTCACAGAATGACACTGCCTGATAAGAGTGAGACAGAGTACACAGGACCAAAAGGCTGCTGACTTGATACCAAACTCACATCCAAGGGAAAAAGGGCCAGGAATGCAATTTTGGAGGCACCCTTTAGTGAACTTGTAAATAGAGGAAGGAATATTGGCCCCATGGTTAAAAGATCTTCAGTCAAGGCCTACTTGTGCTGCATGAGCTCAGCGAGCTCCTCCCATCTTTCCTGCTCTCAGTCTTCTTAATACAAACTTCACTACCCATATGGTCACCTGCAGCCGTACCACGGTGGCGTCCAATCCCGTCAGATCTTGGAAGCTAAGCAGGGTCAGGCCTGGTTAGTACTTGGATGGGAGACTGCCTGGAAACACCAGATGCTGTAGGCTTGGGAGAAGGACCTGGCAACCCCCTCCCAAAAATCTATCTGCCATTGAAAACCCTATGAATAGCAGAGAAGCACTGACAATAGTGTTTTGTCTGTTGTATGTAGGGTCACTATGAGTCAGACACCTACTCAATGGCACCTAACCAGAACAACAACCCATATGGTTGTTCAGATATCAGATAGCTAATGAGGTGAAAACACTTATTAGCCCACCAACAGAAAAACATGAGACAAAAGAGGTACGGCAAGATTATTATTGCCTCGATGAGTCACTCCAAGAGCTGTCATAGAGGTATGAATCATCCAATAGTAATGTCATGGCAAGGGCCCAAGCATGAGTTAGCAGCATTGACCCGGTAATCTCAAAATTAGTCACAGAGGCCTAGCCAGGGATGATCCAGTAGCACTATTGTTCCCCATTAAGAAAGCACTACCAAGAAGCATGTCATCTACTTTCTCCTTGCAAAGACGACTCCCCTGGTGATCATTGGTGGAGACATGATCCACCATAGCCACCACATCAGCCCCAAGGAAGGAGGAGGCCAGGCTTCTGGACCTGGCTGTCCTCTATCCAACTGTATGATTTGGATTGACTCATGTTTTACACCCACTTCACAGAATTTCATTTTTTTTCCTTCTGCAGAATGAGTGGGTTACGTGATTTCTGAGGCTCCCTCTTCCTCCTGGAATCTTTGATAATTAGCTTGAGTTTGAACTTTAGCCTACATGTGACTGTGGTATCATCATGGGCATCTTTGTAATCTGACATTTAGGGACCACTCCCTGTAGTTCATATCCTGACCTGGCTTCTGAGAGCATTACAGTAGAGAATTTTTTTCCTTTTAATTAACATGTTATTGTTGTTGTTAGGTGCCATCAAGTCAGGTCTGACTCATAGTGACCCTCATAGGGTTTTTAATAGCTGATTGTTTTGGGATTGCCTCAGGAGTGGACTGCCACATCCTTCTCCCATTTTTGCAGTACTGGGGATCAAACCTGGGTACTCAGAAAGTACAAAGCAGTTCTCTACCAACTGAGCTAAACTCCAGCCCAATTAACATGTTGTTGTTCTTATTATGTGCCATCGAGTTGGTGTCCAACTCAAAACACTATTTTCAGTGCTTCTCTGCTGTTCATAGGGTTTTCAATGGCTGATTGTTTTTTAGGAGTGGGTTGCCAGGTCCTTCTCCCAAGCCTACAGCACCTGGTGTTTCCAGGCGGTCTCCCATCCAAGTACTAACCAGGCCAGGCTCTGTTTAGCTTCCAAGATCTGATGGGATTGGATGTCACAGTGGTACAACTGCAGGTCAATTTAACATGTTAGAGTTGTCTATATTATGGGGGTATATGTGATATTTCAATACATGTACGTAATGTATACTTGATCAAATGGAGTAGTAATTATCATTTCTGTCTCTGTATTGTTTTTTTATATTTGGATTCTTCAAGCTCCTCTGTTCTAGTTCTTGAAATATATAAATGTGTACTATAATCACTCTTGGCTGGGGTTCAGCTCAGCTGGTAGGGTGCCACGCTGCACTCTCTGAAGACCCGGTTTCAATCAACAGCACCACAAAAATGGGAGAAGGACTTGGCAATCCACTCCTGAAGCAATCAGGAAATAATTAACCATTGAAAACCCCATCACAGTTGTTATGAGTCAGACCTGACTAGTTGTCACCTAACAACAAACCACAAAATCACTCCACTGTGCCACAGAAAATATGGAAGGCCTCATAAATTTGTGTGTCATCATTGCATGGGGCTTATGCTAAACTTCTTGACATCCCTACAATTTTTGCATATGTTCTGTCAAAGCAAGCACTGGAGCTGAGGAATTATGATCTGAGACACTTAGCTTCCAGGAATCACTGAAGGGCAGGACCCAGCAAAGACCTGGCCCTGAGCATTGCACTTATTTGATTTCCCCACACTATAAAAGTGTGACCAAACCTGGAAAACATTCTCTTGCCTGGTCATGAGTCCTCCACCTGGATTACATTTTATATCTTAGCACAAAAGAAGGAACGGCATATTCATTAGTCAGCCTGGAAAATGCACTGAGTTGAACTGGGAGTAGATTTATATTCCTGAGTGGATCATCTTAGAAGCCATTGTTCTTGCCCTGGATGCATTTGGTTGGGTTGGTTTAGGCACCACCACTCTCTGGGCTGAGGTTCTTGACTTCTGCTTCTGGGTGGCTGAACGTTACCAGGGAGGAACCTGTGGCCTAGTCTCACACATTCATGCCGTGAACTTCAGCCATGTCCTTGCTGTCATTCTGCAGCTCCTTACATCTGTTGTTGGCTCCTCATCTGGCTCACCCCGCAGCTGTTGTCACTTTCTCAGCTCCCTGTGAGCCTCATCCTTTGGCTCCTCATCTCTCAGCAGTGATCTGCCCTTTCCTTTGGATTCTTCTTCTCTCCATATTTACATCTCTGTTTTTTCTGTCACCCATTTCTGACTGTCTCTAAGGAAGATCGTCTGCCTCAGCAGAGCTCCCCTGCAGCAGGCACGGAGGATGACAATGAGGATGACGATCATAATGGCAATGATAATGACAGTGGTAAAGATAATGGTTCCTTACAGTGTGCTAGGAACTGTGCTGAGTAATTTATGCATCCTGTCAATTCTCAGAGCAAGCCTGTAGCATGGCTGTAGCCATCCTCTCTCACAATGAGGCTTAGAGAAGATGAGTATTGGCCCCCAGCCACCAGCTTATAAGTGGCCGAACTAGAATTCATCAGGTTGGTATTAACTCTGAAACCTGTGCCTCTGGGCAGTGCCCACCTCCCCCAACCAACTGCAATGCACAGTACAATCACACGCATGTGGTAGGTACTCTATTAATGGGACTGAACTGATGTTAACACATTTTACCCTGAAACTTAGTGGCAATGAGATTATTTCCAAAGATGTGAGTGACAAATGCTACTTCCTGTGTAGAAGACTCTTTTCTAAGAGGCAAGTGTGTGTTCAGACACAGATAATGTCTTCTTTCCAGTAATCTACAGAATGCTCCATCTATGTGGCATCTAGCAGTTTACAGAGCCCCCTGACAACTCTTTACTTCCAGGAACTTCACACTCTAAATGAGAAGAGCATGACTTCTTTTTGTAAAGGGGTACCCTGAAACTCAGGTGAAGTCTCTTGCCCATCGTCACATAACTGACAGGCAGTGAGTTGAGAGTTGTTGTTGTTAGGTGCCATCGAGTTGTGTCCAACTCATAGCAACCCTCAAAGGGTTTTCAGTGGCTATTTCGATATTGTCACATCCTTCTCCCACTTTTGCAGTACTAGGAATAGAACTCGGGACTTTAGAGACTACAGAGCAGCACTCTACCAACTGAGCTAAATCCCAGCCTGAGTTGACAGTAGAACCCCCTAATTCATACAGGACAGTCCACAGCCCCGTCAGACACTCCCTGTGTGTTCCCCTCTCCCCACACTGAGAAAAAGTCTGACCAACCATTGCATTTTTAGTAAAGATCTTTTTCTCATAGAGGGATAACAAATGCTTCACAAAAAGTCAGTTCTTAGCACAGCAAAAATGACCTAGTAGGTGTTGAAGGTGTCAAGGAAATTAGAGGCTGTCCCACCCTCAGGGCTAAGGCATTGTTTCTCATGTTCACAGGTGCACCTGTGTGGCCAGAGCTGGATTCCTGAACCTGTAAAAGTGTGTCCCCAGCCTCTCCCCGCCTCCCAGTCCATTTGCATCCCGGCCTTGTGACTGGTAACGTGGAGGAACACTGTTTCCCAAATCTTCGGGAAATAGATGTCTCTCATTAGCGGGTGCTCGTACCAAAGTTACTGGCTGGCTTTCCTGTATAATGACCTTGGAGCAAGTCCATTCTACAGAGGGGACTGGAGGGTACCAGGAAAATTTGAGCCAGTACAGGTGATGGAGAGGAGCTGTGGGAGTTACATGCAAACAGTTTAAGTAGGTTGGCCCACTTTTAGCATCATTATTTTTGTTAAGCAAATAAATGAAGTGCATAGGTTCATGTGCAGAAGAGTCTAGGGTAGACCTGAAGCCTGGCTCAAAGTGCTCCCACAGGATCATCAGAAGCTGCCCCATGCCTGTCTCAAGGCCAGTGTCTTCTGGGATGGCTTGATCCTGAAGATGCTCTCCTTAAGTGGTGGCTTAACAACTAGTTTAGCAACTGGGCATGAGAAAGCATCTCTGTCTTGACAGCCCCAGCAAAGTGTCCATCCTTGAGCCAATCACTGTGGCCAGGAGGATGTGGTGTTCTGACTGCCCGGGTCTGAGACTCACTGCCTGGGCATTACTATTCCCATTTTACAGATGAGAAAAGTCCAAGGGCAAGAAATATTAAATGACTTTCTCCCCATCTCATGCCCAGTAATAGGCAGGTGAAAGCCCAGGTCTCTGACTACATTTCACCCTTCTGATGCCTGTTGCACACTGCCGATGCATCTTCACATCTGTAGCTGGATTAATAAACCCCAAGCATTGTTCAGTGGTCAGGATAGGTTGCAAGTTGCTCTTTTCTTCCATTTGTTAAATTTCTTGAAAATTTCGGTGGTGTGAACCCTCTCTCCTGTCTTCTGAGGCCCTGAGCTCACCGCCATCAGAATGTGCATCACTCTGCGTGCTGATTGCTCTTCTCTGCGATCTCATGTAGGCTTCTCTTTATCTTCATGACTCTTCCACCTGGCACTTTGCACAGTCCACAACAAATGCTTAATCCCTGCAGGGAAGAACAAACTCCTGAGCACCCATTTAGCTCTTTATTGGGGTCTTGATTTCAGAACAGAGGCCACAAAGACTTTGTGTGTGTCTTGGATATGCTCCTTTCCTTACAGACCAGGGTAGATTACATTAAAAAGAGAAAAATAAAATAATTTAAAAAACCTTGCTCAGTTTCCATCATCCTGACCTGAATTGAAGACACTTTGCCTCATTCCTTATGGCCAAATAACAATGCATCATTGTATCCTGCTTGGGATCACCATGAACACTATCAAGCTGAGACAGCTGTCCTGCTCTCCTGGTGGGAACCACAGATTGCATATCCTTTCCACACAATGGAATTAAAGCACTAGAAACAGTTTACATCTGCATCTCTTAAATCTCCCAGCATTGTAAGGGTGGTGGTTGTTGTTAGGTGCTCTGGAGTGGTGTCCAACTCATAGTGATCCTCATGGAGTTTTCAATGGTTGATTGTTTTGGGAGTGCATCACCACATCATTTTCAGTGCTGGGAATCAAACCCAGGGCCTCAGAGACTGCAGAGGGGGGCTCTACCTACTGAGCTAAAACCCAACCATTGTAAGGGTAACCAGTTCTTTGTTATATTTCAGTTTTAAAACTCTTGAGAGAAATGTTGCTTTATTTTAAAAAAAAAAAAAGACCTTGGTGAAATAGACAACCAGAGTTCTTTTTTTTTATTGGAAATTTTTAACGTACAACTTAATGTGTTTCATTCTGACATGCATTTCATTGTGACATTCCCGTATATGCATTTGGTTGTACATTGCACAGATAAGTTCCCCCTTACCCTCTTGTGCACTTCCTCCCCCCCCACCCCCCCCAAATACCTCTCTTCCATTTGCATGTCTTTTCGTGGTAATATTTTTCTATATATACTTGGATCCCAATTATGTTTAAGATTGAAACTTTTTCTGGAGTAAACTATCTTTTTACATTGTCAGTACTATTACATGAATTTTCTAGCCCATCTGTGTTATTACCATTCTTTGGTATTACTGGTGTTATTATAATTATTTCCTGAACTATTAAAGTTGGGTTGTTCACCCTGAGGTCACCCCCTCCCCCATTCCTCACTCCTCCTTATAACAAGAGTTCTTAATCTAATGATACACTGTGAATTCTTCCTGACAATTAATGGCTCAGAAATAAAACCTCAGCCTTGGGACAGCGACCTTCACAGAGGCCTGGACGATTCTGGGCATCTGAGGTGTGCTGTGTTTCTTCTAGCATGGTATCAGCCTCAGGGTGTTTGCGTGACAGATATTCTCACTTTGTGCCAGGGACCCAGCTGTGTAACCCACTCTGCTACTCCCCTTCCTTCTCAGATCCCAGGTCTGACTGTATGCCTATAAATAATGCCACAGCACCTGGTTGAGGAGAGGGGAGGTACACAGAATCCTGCCCCTGTCCACGCCCCAGAAAAGGGGGCATCCATGCTGTGATTGCCTCTGAAGCTTGGGCCTGGGTTGGGAGGTTTAGAAAGGAGCAGCAGTCTTTGCATTTCCCCAGGTTGAGTGCCTTGCATATCAAAACCACTTAGTACCTCTCTGAATGGAGTGGTGAACCACAAATCAATATGGCTGGACCTGATCATTTAGTGGTGAGATAGCTAGTGCAGGGCTTAATTAGACTTTTCAGACAAAAGGCAACTGTCAGGCACTGGAGGCTGGGTTGAATGACTTGGGTTCTCATTATGCTTTGCCACCACCTAGCTACGTGGTTTGGGACAAATCACTTTCTCCATGTGTTAATGAAGGGGTTGGATGAGTTGATCTTTATAAGTCTGCAATTCTAATCTTTCTCTGGTAGCTACTGTGCCAGCTGGGAAAAGAAAGCTGATGGAAGCAACCTCTGGGTTTTTCCTGCTCACATAGAATTGGCCCCAGCCTAAGTTCCCAGAGGCTCTCTGGATGCCCACTCAGGGGGTCTGTGCTCCCCAGGGCTGCTCTGGGGATCAGGTCACACCCACAAGACCCAGTTGCCCGCCCCACTGCCTCTGAGTGGAAGCATCCTTTGCATCTAAGTGTCTTTGGGAATTGTATTTGTTTCCTGTTGCTGCTGTGACAAATCAGTCAAATTTAGTAGCTGGTAATAACACACATGGGGCTGGGATTTAGCTCAGTGGGTAGAGCGCTGCGCTGCAGTCTCTGAGGCCCCGAGTTCAATTCCCAGCACCGCAAAAATGGGAGAAGGGCCTGGCAATCCACTCCCAAGGCAATCCCGAAGCACTCAGCCACTGAAAACCCTATGAGGGTCACTATGAGTCGGATACGACTCGACGGCACCTAACAACAACAATAACACACATTTATTCTCTTACAGTTCTGGAAGTCAGAAGTGTAAAAAATCAGTCTCACAGACTAAAGTCAAGGTGTTAACAGTTTTTCTGGAGTCTCTGTAGGAGAATTAGTTCCCTTGCTCTTTCTAGTTTCCAGAGGTCTGACTAAAAGGTTTGCCAAGGCTCATTCCCATAAGAGATGCCTCAAATCCGTGTTGCCCAATAGAGATATATTGTGAGCCATGTATGTCCCTTAAAATCTTTCTAGGAGTCACATTAGCAAAGTAAAAAGAAACAGGGGAAATTAATTTTCATAATATATTTATTTCATGTAATCTATCTGAAATCTTATCATTTCAACATGTAATTGATGTAACAATTAGCTTTTCTTTTTACAGTGCTGGGGGTGGAACCCAGGGCCTTTCACATGCTAGGTAAGCACTCTACCACTCAGCTACAGCCTCAGCCCTGGGTTTTTCTGAGACAGGGTCTCCCATGTAGGCCAGGTTGGCACCAAACTCCCAATCCTCTGCCTCAGCCTCCTGAGTACTGGGGTGACAGGCTTGCAGCACTAGGCCTGGCTTGCAAAGTGCTCTTTACCATGTAAGGTGACACTCACAGACTCTGCAAGATTAGAAAGTAGATAACCTTAGTGGATCATTATTCAGTTATCCACTCAGTTACAAAACCCACTCTTGGAGAAGAGTGTATTGAAACTCCTCCACTGGAGTGGAGAGTTATAGGTAGTGCCCTAGGCAGGGGACTGTGTACCTGATTGTATGTTCAACTGTAGAACAGAAAGATCTATTTGCTCCCTGAGTATGTTTAGTCTCCTTTCTGACCTCTTTAAGGATCTTTATCCTCAGAAATCATTATTCACAAAAGAGGTGTGCCCACATCTCACAGCTGCCAGGTAATGATAAGCCACAGGCATTAACTGCCTTCTTCACTCATTCATGGCAGTTACTGAGGGCCTCCCAAGTGCCCCCAAGTGTGAGGCAGTATGCTGAAAACATTCAAGCATCTCCAAGACATACTCCTTTCTTTTGTGGAGCTTGATTTTTCACACAAAAGGGAAAGAGTAACAAAGTCATTGTTGTCTGGTGCTGAAATGTGTTTTGCACTTGCATTTGGGTGTGGATACGCTTGATGTTCTGGGAACTCACTTCAAACAAAGCAGAGAAGCATCCTATGATGTTACCATGTGAAGATGTACTATATGATCACTGTATGCATCTGAATTTCAGGTTATCAACTGTTGTATGCTAAGAATTTTAGGGTTTTTTTTCTTTAATTGTTGTTGTTAGGTGCCTTCCAGTCAGGTCGGACTCATAGCAACCCTCATAGAGTTTTCAACGGCTGTTTCGGGGTTGCCTCGGGAGTGAATTGCTACGTCCTTCTCCCATTTTTTTTCTTTAATAGGATGATGTATTTTTTTCCCCTCATTATCTAAGATTTTGGTTCAAATGAGATATTCAACTCTAATGATTCATGTGAAATCACTTCTCCTTAGAGCTGAATGAAGTTGGGGACAGTAACATTTTGCTGGGCAAAGTTAGAAGCTAGGAGGAAAGTCTGGTTAGTCCTCATGTTTCATGCTGGATCCATATGGGTAAACTTCTATAATCTGGTTCTACTCTGAAAAGCACTTGTTCCCCATAGCAGACCTACAGATACCCAGCATGGTTAGCTTTCCTACTTGGAGAGATGACTCTTCCTAACATGGCCTTTCAGAGTCGATGGGGAAGGTCCAGCAGTAGCTCCCTCCAGCCCAGAAGGCAAGTTCAGCAAATACAGCTGACTTCTCTGGGGAAAACAAAACCAACTTTGTCTTGCTGTGGTCATGGAAACCAAATTGGCACCTCATTATCGCCTAGTTAGTAAGGACAGTCTGTCGTGGTGGACAGACCTGGTAGTTGGCCCTGTGTGGGCAGGGTTTTGAGTTAAGCTTAATTGCTCTTCCAAAGCTCAGCTACTTAATACGACACAAGTTGGAATCTATTATCAGACTGGACCATCCTTCTCTTCCTTCCCTATTCTCAACCACATAGATGATCAGAGCCTCCCCACTATCCTCCTGCCATGATTTGTGCTGGGCCACACTAGAGTCCCCAAAGCTTAGTTACAACCAGCACAACCCCCACCCAGAAGGGAAAAGATCTGTAATCCCTTTAACCTTGGTCCTCCCCTATCCCAATGTCTTAAAATGCGTCAGCCCAGTGTGCCTTCTGAACATAGCAGGGCTATCAGCTGGGTGTCTCTTGAACAACCTGCAGAAAGTTTTTGATTTTTCACATAAATGGGAAAAAGTAACCAAAGCATTTCTATCTGGCGCTGAAACGTGTTTTGTACTTGCAGTTGGGTTTGGGTGTGCCTGATGTCCTGGGGACTGACTTCAAACAAAACAGGGAAAGAGCCCAGGACGCTGTGCTCAAAGGTAGCTGAGAAACTCTGTACTTTAACTGCCCGGTGCTTCTCTCCTTTCCAGAGTCTGGTTGGGTTTGAATCCCATGTGCTCTGCACCTTGTACTTACCAACAATGAGTTCATCGAACAGGTCACCTAACCTCGCTGAGCTATAGGTTCTTGCACTGCAAAATCAGGGTGAAAATGACCCATCCTGTGGGACTACCAGAGACCAAAGGAAATGACACCGGCTAAGTACTGGTCACACAGGGACATAGCAGTCAATCTAAGCAATCTCTCCCACTCCCACCACCTCCACACCTACGGCCTAAGGCCTAAGTGGAGACTCTCCTGGCTCAATGCAGCTCCAAAGTGGGAGAGTTGTGATGTGCCAGGCCCCAAGGTGGGACAAGTGGGACATGCCACATGCTTTGTGTCTCTGTTTTTCCTCCTCACCCAAGCCTATCCCCAGCCTCTGCTTCTCGCTTCGTTGTTGTTAGACTTTTACTGCATAGCACCTGTGACAATGGAAACCAAAGTGTCTCAGCTGCACAGACCCCTTCCTACCTCTCCTTTTATAAACATGCTGATCGCATTGTCTGGATAGTCTAAGACAATCCTAATTCCAGCGCCCACACTCTGCCCATTCCTCCCATCCAGATATCCTGGAATTTCAGTGCATCAACATCCCAAACACGTTTCCTAATTATGCCCACTTCCCACAAGGGAGACTTAAGACCTAAAAAATGTAGTCTGACCCAAGAGCCTTGACTGTGGTGGCTGCATATCCCAGAGTCTCTGGAAAAGTCTGTCCCCCTTCCAGACCATGTGTTCGCATTTGTTGTAAGAGCTGACCACCACCTACTACCTCAAATTTAGAGGGTTTTTTTTTTTTTTTTTTTTGGTTATTCGTTATACTACTTGGGTTTAAAAGCTGGGTTGTTATTCTTGGATGTGAATTGAGGACAAGGATGAAAATGTGTTTGACACAAATATACATGGAATTCATTGTATATGCAACTTTGAAACCTACTTTTTCCACATAACACTGGAGCATATGGATTTTCTCATGCCATTAAAATAATTCTTTTTTTGTTTTCATAAATAATGGTGTTACCAAATTCAAAATACTGTTTATCATTGGTAATGACGAGGCAGGAGTGAGATGGGGAGAGCAGAAACCCATGGGAGATTTAGCACATGGGGATGCTTTCTGTCTTAGGTTTGGTGCCAGGCACACCTTCTTGAATGTCATTAGTGTTACACAATAAAGTAGAAATTTAAACACCAATAGTAAATGGTTGGGCTGGTGTTTAGCTCAGTTGGTAGAGTGCTGCTCTGTAGTCTCTGAGGTCCCGACGTCAAAATTCCCAGCACCACAAAAAACGGGAGAAGGATGCGGCAACCCACTCCCGAGGCAATCCCAAAACAATCAGCCATTGAAAAGCCTATGAGGGTCACTATGAGTTGGACACGACTCGATGGCACCTAACAACAACAACAACAGTAAATGGTTGGGGCTGGGGTTTAGTTCAGT
Source organism: Pedetes capensis (assembly GCA_007922755.1). Taxonomy (NCBI): domain Eukaryota; kingdom Metazoa; phylum Chordata; class Mammalia; order Rodentia; family Pedetidae; genus Pedetes; species Pedetes capensis. Next base: position 119,879 of record VMDO01000189.1, on the reverse strand, counting down.
TGGTAGGGTGCTTGCTCTATGCATTCTGGGTTCAATCCGTAGCACCACAAAAAACAGGAGAAGGACCTGGAAGCCCGCTCCCAAAACAATCCTGAAAAACAACCAGCCATTGAAAATCCCATGAATAGAAGAGAAGCACTGACATAGTGCCAAGCATTGCACAGTGTTAGGGAGTGTTTCCTTCTGTTGTACATAGGGTCATTATGAGTCAGACAGGACTGGACAGGACAGCACCTAACAACAAGTAAATGGTCACTTAATATTTCATTATGTAGATAAATTACACTTTACTCAGACCCAGCCCCATCTCCCAGTTACTGAATGTTTGTAATTTTCAACTTTGGGCTCTCGATTAATGTAGTATTAAACATCTCAAGGTATCATGTTTTGTCTTGGGATAGATTTACCAGAACTGAATTATTAAGTCAAAGAATATGACTGTAAGCTAGGTGTGGTAGTGCATGCCTGTAATTCCAGTGACTTGGGAGCCAGAGGCAGGAGGATCGCATGTTCTAGGCCAGAGGCAGCCTGTGCAAGAACCTGTCTCAATTTCAAAAAGTAAAAAAGGAAGTAGGGGTGAAGCTCAGTGGCAGAACTCTTGCAAAGTATGCATGAGGCCCTAGATTTAGCCCCCTAGTACTGAAAAAATAAAAATAAAAATAAAATAAAAGAGAAAATGAAAAAAGAATATGACTGTAACAAATGCATATTGGAAGACTACCCTTTACCAAAGCTGTATGAGTTTAGACTGTCATTGACATTGGGTCTATTATATACTTTCTCTCTCTAGTATTGAGTACTGTAAATTTTTTGTTGTTGTTTTAAATATTGCCTGTCTTTCTAGACAAATATGCGTTTGTAATGGTTTTCATATGTATTTCTAAATGCCAGGGAGACTGAACATCCTGTCACATAATTTATCTCCTGGAGTTTTGGGGTGTTTTTTACATGTATGAGCACAGGTGTTGGCAGACTCACTTGTACGTAGGCTCCGTATCAGAGGGTCTTATTTATGTGGGGAAAGGGGCCACAGATAAGCAAAATCAGTCCCTTGCCCCCCTCACTGAAGACCAGCAGTACATCTAGACCTCTTATCTTCCCGCAGGGCTGCCAAACTCCTGGACAAGAACCCCTTCTCGGTCAGTAATCCGAACCCTCTGCTCCCTTCGCCCGCCAGCCTCCAGCTGGCCCAACTGCAGGCCCAGCTCACCCTCCACCGGCTGAAGTTGGCACAGACAGCTGTCACCAATAATACTGCAGCCGCCACGGTGCTGAACCAGGTCCTCTCCAAAGTGGCCATGTCTCAGCCTCTCTTCAACCAACTGAGGCATCCATCTGTGCTCAGTTCCCCCCACGGCCATACCGGGGTGCCCCAACAGGCTGCGACCATACCCAGCACCCGGTTTCCCCCTAATGCAATTGCCTTTTCACCCCCTGGCCAGACGCGAGGCCCAGGACCCTCGGTGAACCTCCCCAGCCAGCCCCCCAATGCCATGGTGGTACATCCATTTAGCGGGGTGATGCCTCAGACCCCTGGCCAGCCAGCGGTCATCTTGGGCCTTGGCAAGGCTGGACCTACTGCAGCTACCACAGGATTCTATGATTATGGCAAAGCCAACACTGGCCAGGCCTATGGCTCTGAGACAGATGGTCAGCCTGGCTTCCTGCCAGCTTCAGCTCCTGCCTCGGGCAGTGTGACCTATGAAGGGCACTACGGCCACACAGGGCAAGATGGCCAAGCTCCCTTTTCCAAAGACTTCTATGGACCCAGTGCCCCGGGGATGCACGTGGCAGGGGGATTTCCAGCAGAGCAGGCTGGGAGCATGAAAGGAGAAGTCGGGGCGCTGCTGCAGGGTACAAACAGCCAGTGGGAGAGCACACCAGGATTCGCCAGCCAAAGCAAGCCTGATCTTACGGCAGGCCCCAACCTGTGGCCCCCACCTGCCAGCCAGCCCTATGAGCTGTATGACCCTGAGGAGCCCACCTCAGACAGGACCCCTCCTTTTGGGGGTCGGCTTAACAACAGCAAGCGAGGATTCAGCGGTGCCCAGCGGCGGGCCAAGGAAGAGCAGGCCACACTGTCTGTGCGGCCCCTGCAGGCCCACGAGCTGAATGACTTCCACGGTGTGGCCCCCATCCACCTGCCACACATCTGTAGCATCTGTGACAAGAAGGTGTTTGACTTGAAGGTGAGTCGTCTACGACGGGCTGGGCCCAGCCCAGCTCTGGCTACTCATTGACAGAGAACCAAAGGGACATAGGGAGGGTGAGGGGCAGACCTCTGCCATTGGTAACCCTGATTCAAAGCACAGATTACAGAATCCCCAGGAATTTCAGAAACATGTCAGAGTCCATCCCTTGCTTTGAGGTAAGTAAGAGATTTCTTCCACCATTTATAGATGAGAAAGCAGAGGCAGGGGAAGGAGCTGTCTCCTGCCTCCTTTTGGAGAGCTTTCCCCTTTGGTAGGCCCAGAAGCTACCGATCCTCAAGCACATATGTTGTATTGGGTTTGAAAGGAAAAAAGGGGGACTTAGGGGCAGGGACAACAGAGTAACTCTCAGGTAGGACCTAGACAAATTATTATAGAGGGCTTGAGCTGCAAAATCTGTAGTGTGGAGGGAGGGCCTCAGGACAATCTGCAGTGATCGTCAAACCCTTCAAACTGCTGCAGACAGAAGTCCATACAGTGCAATCCACTCAGTGTATTGATAATGCTCTGAAATGTTCCAAGGCAATGATAAATAGCTAACATGTATTAAACCCTTTCTGGGCCAGTAGCAACTCAATGAGGTAGATGCTGTTACTATCCTCACTTCACAGATGAGAAAACTGAGGCTCACAGAGATGACACAAGTTGCCCTGGGCCATCTAGTTAGACAGTGATGGAGGTCTGACCCTCCCTGAGCCTGCTCTTCTTCTTTTTTTTTTTTTTTTTTTTTTTCGGTAGTAGGGGGTTGAACCCAGGGCCTTGCACTTGCAATGCTCTGCAAGTGCTGGACCACTGAGCTACACCCTCAGCCCATTTTTTTACTTTTTGAGACAGTGTCTCACTAAGTTATGCAGACTGCCTCTGGTCTTGAACTTGTGATCCTCCCACCTTCATCTCGAGCCTCTGGGATTACAGGCGTGCGCCACCGTGCCCAACTGAGCCTGCTCTTCTTAAGAGAGCTGCCCTGCCTTTCCTCTCTCATCTGGTCCCAGGACATAATGAAGCCCTTTCTTAGTGGGAGTCACACCATTTGCCCTGGCTTAGGTCACATCACCAGGTGCATCTCTGTGACACCTTCTCTACTCCAATCTAGGGGAGGGTACTAACTGATGCTAGGAAGTGATTAAGGATTTTGTCTCTCTTAAGCTTTCTTTTTCTTTTCCTTCCTTCCTTCCTTTCTTTCTTTCTTTTTTTTTTTTTTTTTTCTGTACTTGAGATCTGAACCCAGGGCTTCGCACATAGTTTGCAAGTGCTCTACCACTGAGCTACACCTCAGCCCATTTTTTCCTTTTTATTTTGAGACAGGATCTCGCTAAGTTTCACAGGCTGCCTCTGACCTTGAACTTGCAATCTTCCTACCTCTGCCTCTAGACACTCTCCTCAGCCTTTTCTAAGGCTTTATAACTCATCATGAGTCCAGAATCTCCCCCTTGGATACAAAAACAGGTGGTGCCTCTCGGTGGAGAGAAGGAGTGGGGGTGGGTGGGAGGTCAATGGGGGGGAGTTAGGGATCCACTGAGGTAGGAGGTGGGAATGTGACATTCAAGTCTGGGCAGCTGTCTGAGATGGTGTGGGATGTGCCGATGAGGGGCAGATGGAGAGCGAGTGGGAGGCAGGAGCACCTGGGAAGGGGAGGAAGAGGGAGATGGAGATGTGTCTGCAGAGTTTGTCGAGTGTCCCGGTGCTACAGGTTCCCTATCTGGCTGGTGACCACCCTCATCCTCTTCCTCCCCATGGACTCAGTTCTACTTTGGCCCTTTCTCTTTCCTTCTGACCTAGGACTGGGAGCTGCATGTGAAAGGAAAGCTGCATGCTCAGAAATGCCTGCTCTTCTCTGAAAAGTAAGTGCTGTCCTGGAGAACAGGTCCACGCATGTGTGTGTCATGCTCTGTGCCAGGTGCGGAAAAATCTCAGCGAACCAAAGAGGCAAAATCCCTGTCCTCGAGGAGCTTACACTTAAAGCAGGGGGACCGATGACAGGCAAAATGAACATGTGAATTAGATGGCATTCCTCGTGGTAAATGCCATGCAGAAAGCAGCCCTGGGGCAGGGGTTGGCAGCGCATGTGTGGACACGTGCACATGTGCCCTGGGGCTGGTCCCTGCGTTTTGAATATGGTGGCTGGTGTCCACTCACTGAGGTGTCCACTCACTGAGGACAGCTCAGGAGGTGGCAGAATGGGCCCATAGCTGTCTGGGGAAACACATTCCTGGCAGATGGAACAGGATTTGAAAGTTTGAAGGCCCTACAGCTGGTGTGGACCTGGGATGCCAGGTAATAGCCAATGTTACCTGGGCAGAATGACAGAAGGGAGAAGCCAGGAAAGTACCATGGCCCAGGGCCCTATCCCTCTGTTGTGAAGACCTTCCATTTTGCTCTGAGTGTGACTGGAGCTGCTGGGACCTTGAACAAAGGAATAACGTGTTCAGGGTCCACTGAACAGGATCCTGGCTGCCATGCTAGGAACCAACACTGGGGGAAAGGGCAGACCCAGGAGACCAGTGAGGAGGCAGAAAGGAGATTATCTAGCCCAGGGATGTAGAACAGACAACTGGGGTTTGGTGTTTTAAAGTATGTACATTCAAAAGGCCTCCTCTTATTATTCACAATAGCCAAAAGGTGGAAGCGACTGGCATGGATAAAAATGGTCTATCCATACCATGGAATATTACTCAGCCTTAAAAGCGAAGGAAATTCTAACATATACTACCACAGACTTGAACCTTATGCTAAATGAACCTTGTGCTAAATGAAATAAGCCAAACACAAAAGGACAAACACAAGGTGTGATCCAAAAATATGGTGAGTCTTTAAATTAAAAAAGAATTATTAAGGTAAAAGACACATTGTCATTAATCTTCCTTGAAAGATTCCCACTGACTTCAAATACACCAATCCCATTGTTCTGGCCACTCTCTGAAGCAGTTCTAGAAGTTCTCTTTCATGTCTTTAGTTTTGTCTTCCATCATGACAATACTTGGAGACACATATCACTTCTGAATAGTAATTTCTGTTAAATAAAAACATTATGGTGCGTCCTCATTCACTTCATTCACTAGATCTGGCACTGTGCAACTTTGGGCTTTTCCCCAAAGCCAAAATGACCATGAAATGCAAACGTTTTGAAAGAAGACTTCCAGAACTGCTTCAGAAAGTGGCAAGAACAATGGGACAAGTGTGTTAGAAGCCAGGGAGAGTCTTTTGAGGGGAATTGATGACAATGTATCTTTTACTGTAATAATTATTTTAAATCTAAACATTCACTATATCTTTTGATCACATCTGATACTGTGTAATAGTTCTCCTTTAAGCTGTTTAGAGAAGTCAAAGTCATAAAGACAGAAAGTAGAATGATGGTTTGTGGGGATCTCTCGTCCCGGAGTCCTCCAAGGAAAAGGAGGTCCCATGAACCCACTGGAGGCGAGTGCCGAGGGAGGCACACAAACACTCTAGGAGACTTTCAGGGAAGTGACTCAAATTTTATTTAATGGCTCAGCCTTATATACAGTTGCTTACATATTCTCTTACATATTGTCCAGTGTACTGCCCACCCATGGGGAGGGATGTGGTGGCGGGAAACTCTCCTAGGCTTCACCCAGAAGACCCTGGGGGAGGCCATCTTGACTTGTAACCACAAAGCCTAGGGAGTTGTCTCAAGCGCTTAGCCATTCCCAGCCAGGGCGAGCCAGATCTCCCAGCCTGTCCCTTATGAGGACTCGAGGTGAGCCATATAGGCTCAAACCCAGGGCTTCTCAGGATTGAGGTCCCATAGATTCTTCCCCACAGTGGTTGCCAAGGCTGGAGAAGCCATATGAACAGTCAGTGTTTAATGAGTCCAACGTTTCAGTTATGTAAGACAAAGAGTTCTGGGGATGGTGGTGATGGCTGCACCACAGCATGAATGCTATTAATGCTACGGAACTGCATGGCTAAACATGCTTACGATGGCAAATTTTATGTCATATGTGTTTTACCACAATTTAAAAAATAGCTTGCTGTGTGTGCATACCACCAACACACCATGCACTCAGGAGGCTGAGGCAGGAGGATCACAAGTTCAAGGGCAGCCTATGCTACATAGTGAAATTCTGTCTCAAAAAACAAATGAACCAAAAAAATTTTTTTAACTTTAGAAACTAAATAATTTCCAGAAAGGCATCTCTTTTCTGGCTTCCTTTTTCATTCTTGTGGGAAAATTCACATAAGACTCACCATTTTAACCATTTTAAGTTTATAATTCAGCAGCTTTTATTACCTTCACAATATTGTGCAAAATATCACCACTGTCTAGTCCAGAGCATCTTCATTACCCCTAACGGAAAGTCTCATACCCAGCCAGGCACGGTGGTACATGCCTGTGATCCCAGTGACTCAGGAGGTAGAGGCAGGAGGATCACAAGTTCAAGACCAGAGGCAGTCTGTGTAACTTAGCAAGACCCTGTCTCAAAAAGCAAAAAATCCAAAAACCAAAAAACCAAACCAAAACAAAAAAACAAAGTCTCATACCCATTAAGCAGTCTCTCCCATGTCCCCTTCCCTGACTCCCTAGCAATCACCAACCTGATTTCTGTCTATGCTTCTGCTTTTTTTTTTTTTTTTTTTTTTTTTGCAGTACTAGGGGTTGAACCCAGAACTCATACATGCTTTATAAGTGCCCTACCACTGAGCTACACACCCAGCCCATTTTTCACCCTTTTATCTTAAGAGAGGTTCTTACTAACTTACACAAGCTGCCTCTGGCCTCAAACTTGCAATCCTCCTGCCTGAGCCTCCTGATTCGCTGGGATTAAAAATGTGCACCAGAGTGCTTTTTAAACTTATCTTTTGAAAGCTCATTCATGTTGTAGCACATAAAACCTTTTTGTGGCTGAATGATATTCCACTACATGTATATAACACATTTTGCTCCTCCATTCATCTTTTGGTTAGTGTTTTTGTTTTTATTTTGTAGTACCGGGGGGTTGAACCCAGCGCCTCACCCAGGAGAGGCAAGTGCTCTACCACTGAGTTGCACCCTCAGCCCCTTTTTAAGTTTTTATTTTGAGACAAGGACTTGGTAAATTGCTCTCAGGCTGCCTCTGGCCTCGAACTCACCATCCTCCTGCCTCAGCCTCTTAAGTCGCTGGGATTATAGGTGTGCACCACATTGCCCAGCCCCATTCATCTTCTGATGGGCATTTGAGTTGTTTCTCCCTTATGCCACTGTAAATACTACTACTACAGTCATGTATGAGTTTTTGCTCATGTGTTTTCAACTACCTGGGAGGGGAATTTGGGGATCATATAATAATTGTTTGTTTAATGTATTGAGGTACTATTTCCTGTTCTCACTCCTCTCCAGTGCTGGCATCCGGTGCGTACTGGCTTCTGCAGAGGGGGCGCTGAACAGCACGGCCGTGTATAACCCTGCTGGGAGCGAAGGTGAGTGGAGGGACCCCTTCAGTGACTTACTGCAGAAATCAGCCGCCTACAGGGTCATTCTCTCCAGTCCCTGAAAACCAGGACTTCTCTGACGTCCCCTTCCTAGATATTTATGAGGCATTTCAGAGCCCAAGATACTAACGTGGCTTGGGCTGTGATCTGTGCCCATCAGTATTCTCTGAGACATACAGCTTTGCTGATTATGGTATCCCTGCAGAAGTATAATTATGTCGTTGTTGTTAGGTGCCGTTGAGTCAGTATCCGACTCATAGTGATCCTATGTACAACAGGTGAAACACTATTGTCAGTGCTTCTCTGCTATTCATAGAGTTTTCAATGGCAGATTGACTTTTTTGGGAGTGGGTTGCCAGGTCTGTCTCCCAAGCCTACAGCACCTGGTGTTCCCAGGCGGTCTCCTATCCAAGTACTAACCAGGCCCGAGCCTCCTTAGCTTTCAAGATCTGGCCGGATTGGATGCCACAGGGCTACAGCTGCAAGCATGTCAATCACTAATAAATATGTTAGTGGGAAATTTTCAATTTTCCCTTCTCATGCGTGCCTAATCATGACTTTTGAAGGTAGAGTTCACAACCAGCGTCTTACCTGGTTTGTATTGTTTATCATTCAGATTATGCCTCAGCTCTTGGAACATCATATGCAGCTATTCCAGCAAGGTCCTTTGTTCAGGCAAACCCCACATTTCCTTCAGCTTCCTCGGGGACAAACGTGAGTATGACAGCATTTTCTCCACTGTCATCATCACCTCCAGAGCATTTGCATCACTGGCTGTGTCTTGCCCTAGAGGCACGGAGAAGGCTGGGATGAAGCCATGGCTTTGTGTCATTCAGAAAAGCATCTCTAGACAGAGGTTAAGAGTTGTCTCATTCAGTCCAGCTAGTATTGAAACACACAGATGAAAAAGCTGCAGTACATTCTTAAAATGAAGGCTGGGGTTCGACTCAGTTGGTAGAGTGCTGCTCTGCACTCTCTGATTCAATTCCAGATTCAATCCCAGATTCAATCCCTAGCTCTGCAAAAATGGGAGAAGGGCATGACAATCCACTCCTAAAGCAATTCCGAAATAATCAGCTATTGAAAAAACTCTATGAGGGTCACACCCAACTTTACAGCACCTAAAAACAATAACAACAATTGACTTTTAGCATTTAACATTGATTTAGACAAAAACAGCTCATGCTGTAATTTTTTTTTTAAGAATTTTTAATGTTTTGTTGAAGTGGATCCCTTTTATGAGAGAGTATGTCTGAAACTTAAGCCAAAAAGCGAAAGTGTGTTTGACAGTAAGGACCCATTGGGTTGCTGGCCCCTTGGGGAAATGCTTGGTGCTGTCTAATAACTTTTGTTCTCTGTTTTCACTTTTGTTTTTCTCTCCACGTACTGCACACTTTAGAAACCCAAAGCCCTAAAGCTTCATGCCTCTTTTTTCCACTGGTTGCGACATCTCCCTTCTCTCTTTGGTTTCCACTGTCTTCCTGATGCCCTGCATGCAGCCTTCCCCTGTGGGCATGAGCAAGGCCTGCGGGAGGCAACCCTGCCGTAAAACAAAGTGCACATGGCCACGCCCAGCTAGAGGGTGCCTGTTCGTTTCTGCCTCCGTTTGTGTTTTTCCAGCTCCTCCTGAGGGCAGCTGCGTCTCTTGCTTTCTCCTCCTGTACCAGTGAGCACAAGCTCTCCCAGGCAGGCTGTCCCACGCCATCCCCCACATGCTGTCCCCTCGACATGTGCGAATACTGGGCCCAGGTACAACACACCAGAATAACAAGCTGCAAAGCGTAAGCTTCTAGGCCCTGAGTGAGTGAGTGGCAGGGCCGGGAGGTTCATGATGAGATGTGAGGGCCCCTCTGCCCAGATTTCCATTTATTCATATTTGCTCATTTGTGATGTTGAGTGGGAGAGGAAGAGCACCTGTCTGGAAGCCCATGTTTTGGTGAAAGATAATTTTGTGGCATTCTTACCAGTTAAAGCCATGCCCAAGTCAATGGCAGCCTTGGGCCAGTCCCAGGACAGTGGAGTGGCTGGTTTCAGTGTCCTTTGTCTTTAATGTCAGAACCCTGATAACATGACCTTGTGTCCTATCCCTGGCTATTTCCAGGCATTATGCACCACATAGGCACTTCTGTGCCCAGTTCTGGGGCCCTCACTCCAGGCACTGAGGGGGAGGGAACAGTGACCAAGGTAGGGGACAGGTGGCCTGGGTCCAGAGCTTGTGTATTAACTCCCTCCAGGTCCCGACACAAGATAGAGAATTGGTGTCAACTGAGCCCCTTATAAAGGGAGCTGAATAGGGAAGGGAGAGACATAGCCAGGAGAGCTCTGGGGTCTGTCTCAGGCCTCACCCCCACCCTCCAGTGAACATTGAGTCAGAGGACCTTTCCTGTGGCCTTAGAGTCCAGAGACCTAAGTTCAAGTTCTAGTTCTGGACCCTACCAGGTGTGTGGCATTGGATAGGTCAGTTTACTTCTCTGAGGTTCTGTTCCTTCAATAGGGAAAATAACTCCCCAAATAATTATTTTGGGGGGTAACATTAAATGACCAAGTTTCACCTGGCTTTGGCAGTTTGTCATCTTGATTACTCCTCAAATCTTGGGACACCATCCGTGGCCCACCGGCACAGTCTTTTGATTCTGTGGTCGGTGTGGAAGGCTTGGAGTGGTCCTGCCCGTGTGAGGATCAAATGGACAGTGCATGTGACAATGAGTTGTGAAGTGTCCTGTACAGAAGAGGTAACAGTGGTTGTTACTAGTAATGAAGCACTTTATCCATTTTAGCTGCAAAGAGTGGTGGGAAAACCCATCACTGCCAAGGCTGGCTCTGTCTGCTGCCTGTGGGACTCTGGCTGGGTCTGAGTGTCACTGTTCCCCTTCCATGAACCTGCCTTGTAGTACCTTAGTCATATCTACTTTTCCTGAGATGTTTCAAGTGTCCCATGAAAGTACCTTAAATTGTATATGTGCCAGGCAAGCACAAGCAATTTGATGATATATGTTGATGAATCCTGATAATTTGTGTTAATACGCAAAAGTTCTGAATACAACTTCTTCCCTACGCCTAGACATGGGGAGTTTATATCAAATATTCTTACAAAACATTTGCTTTCTACAAAGGGAGCTAGGAGAAGATAGAGGTCCCCAGATGTTACAAGATGATAATAATAACAATTTCTGTCACCCGTATAGTGTTCTTGGTATTTTTGTGTCATATTAGCTCATTTAATCCTCCAGACAATCCCATGAGGTGGGTACTATTATTATCCTTATTGTACAGTTGGGAAACTGAGGCCTGAAGAGACTTGGCACTTTGTCTGAGGTCACAAAGCTGGTGAATGGAGGGAGTTTGAAGCAAGGCAGGCTGGCTCTGGAAGCCTCCTTTTCACCACTGAGCCAGGCCATTCCCCGTTCAAGGATCTTAAAGGTCTTTTCCTTGCTCTGATTCTTCTCCTTAGGAAGTGTCTCTCCCTTTGCCCTCCTCCCACCCTAAAAGCTGCTTAGGGGGATCTGAGGCTACCTAGAGGTGGCAGAGACTTCCCTGTTGTCACCCAACCATGAGGCAAGCCAAGGCCAGCCACACCGTGACAACATCTCTCAAGCTGAACTCAGGCCTTTGGAGACATTTTCTACAGACTGGAGGAAGAAAAGGAGCATTTGACTGCATTTATCATTATAAATTCTACACAGTCTTGCGGGTCACATGAGCCTTCCTAAGGGTGTTGAGGAGACAAGGACAAAGCCTGGCCACCATTTTATGCATTATCATTGGCTCAATGTTCATTCACTTCCTTCTGTTAGATTCTGGTGCCTGTTAGCTACCTCTGCCAAATGGAATTGAAAACAAAGTGTATCCGTTTTTTGAAAAACATGAAATGCAAACATATTGATTGAAGACAAACTAAGAAATGAAGAACTGATTAATCTGTTCCTGAAAAATACTTTGCTAACTTCCTTTAGGGGCTGGGATTTAGCTCAGTTGGTAGAGCACTGCACTGCAGTCTCTGAGGTCCTGAGTTCCATTCCCAGCACAGCAAAAATGGGAGAAGGGTCTGGCAATCCACTCTCAAGGCAATCCCGAAACCATCAGCCATTGAAAACCCTATGCGGGTCTCTATGAGTCCGGATACCGACTTGAGGGCACCTAACAACAACAACAACAACAACTTCCTTTAAGTAGCAGGAGAGTCCCTCAGAGGGATTACTGATCTTTTCCCCCCTGCCTTCAAGTACCAACCTTCATAGATTAGCAGATACATCAAAGGGTGGCTTTTCTTATCAAAAGAGACTTTGCAGCTGGCTGCAGTGGCGCACACCTGTGATCCCATCGGCTTGGGAGGTGGAGGGAGGAGGATCGCAAGTTCGAGACCAGAAGCAGTCTGTGTAACTTAGAGAGACCCTGCCTCAAAAAATAAACAAATGGGCTGGGGGTGCAGCTCAGTGGTCCAGCACTTGCAGAGCATGCAAGTGTGAGGCCCTGGGTTCAACTCCCAGTACTGCAAAAAAAAAAAAAAAAAAAAAAAAAGACTGCCAGGCTCCAGTGAGTGTCCATGAGCTTCTCTTGCACAGTATATATTTCTCTTCTACTTACAAAATATGTGCTTATTGTGAAAATTCAAACAGAAAAGACATCCTTAATGAAGAAAGTGAAACTCCCCCCCTCAGAGATACCACGAGGCCTTTGATGTATTTTCCTCTAGAGGCAAGTTTTAGTCCCATATCTTGGCCTTTTCTGACTGATTCCATTTATGAATGTTAAATCCAGGTGCAGCCAGGATCCTGCCACCATGAGGTCACTATTGTTTGTGCAGCAAAGAGCAGTCCCAGCTTCTAACACAACCTGCTTTTAAGCAGGAGAACAAAGCAACACAGGACTGGGAGATTGAGCCTGTAGAACACACGCAGCTACCACGAAATCCACAAAATCTGAAACGCCCACAAGAACCATCTGCCATCACTATGAGCTGCCAACAGCTGGGCTGAATTTAAACTTTCTTCTCTTTGCTGGCATCCAAGCCTTTCCTCTCCATGTTTATTTTTGACAGAGAGGTGACACTGCACTGCCAGTGCTAGTGGTGCGATTTGTGTGTGTCGGAGCCCCTCCCAGCCCCACCCCAAAGTCCCCAGAGATGGGTGTTCCGTTCATTTAAGCTGCCCGTTGACAGGGCCCAGGCTCCTTCTCCTAGGCTGCCTGAATGTCATAAACAGAGTAATCAGGTTTCTGGAAGGGGCGGTCGGGCCCTCTCAGGCCATAAATAGTTTTCTTGTTCTTGCCTAAGATGTCCTTTTCCTGTGGCTGTCCCCATAAAACCGTCTTGCAGTTTTCACAACCACTTTGGAGTTTATTTAGTGCCAGTGCCACGAGTGGACCTCACTGACCTAGAAGGACGCACACTGATTTTACCATTTCTTTCTCACCAGCACCCTGCACTCCAGGGACTTACCTAAAGAAGGAAACTGAGGCTCAGGGAGACATACATGTTTGTGGCCAGAGGTCTAAGTCGTAGGTTGGCCCTTCACATTGGTGATTGTTTCTAGAGCATCTGTCTGTCCCTGGCATGTCTGTCCCCCCATCTCTGCCCACCTGCTGAGTCCATGGTTTCTCAGAGCACTCTGGTTTCCTGACTTCTTTCGGTGTGAGCACTAGCAATTGATGGGGCAAGTGTGACCTGTCCCCTCCCCCACCCCACCATTCCAGCTCTGTCATTGCTTCTGTCCCCTCAGCAGGCACCACCTTCTGCATTTTCAAAGAGAGCACAGAGGCTCAGGAGCACAAGAGACCTGGATGAGTTTTATTTTCTGAGTTTTCTTTTCTCTTTATAAATCATTATTTTTTCTTGCTGCAAAAGTAATACAAACATGGTATAAAAATATTCTAATAATAACAAGGCCTGCAGCTGTAGCCCTGTGGCATCTGATCCCATCAGATCTTGGAAGCTAAGCAGAGTCAGGCTTGGTTAGTACTTGAATGGGAGACTGCCTGGGAACACCAGGTGCTGTAGGCTTGGGAGAAGGACATGGCAACCCACTCCCAAAAATCAGTCCACCATTGAAAACCCTATGAACAGCAGAGAAGCACTGACAATACTGTTTCCCCTGTTGTATGTAGGGTTGCTATGAGTTGGATACTGACTTGACAGCACCTAACAACAACACTACTAACAAAAATAGAAAAAATAGAAAATCCTACTTTGCTGAGAAAACCGAATGTAAACATGTGCTATAAACATTATCTCTAGCTAGTGTATGTGTGTATGTTTAATAAATAAGGCTATAGCCAGGCACGGTGCTGCACACCTATAATCCCAGCAACTCGGGAGGCAGAGGCAGGAAGATCTCAAATTCGAGATGAGAGGCCATCTGCATAATTTAGCGAGACCCTGTCTCAAAAAGTTAAAAAAAAAAAAATGGGTTGGGGGGATGCAGCTCAGTGGTACAGCACTTGCAAAGCATGCAAGTGTGGGGCCATAGGTTTAACCCCCAGTACCAAAAAGAAAAAAAAAGTAAGGCTATACTCTTTTGCAAAAATTAGATCTCCCATAATCTGTTGTGCACTTTGGTGTTTTTCACTTAAAATAAGCTGTCAGTACAGTATTTTATTTTACTTTATTTTTTCACACAGAGTCTCTTTATGTAGCCCAGGCTGGGGTACACAATTCTGCCTTAGCCTCCTGAGTGCTGGGATTATAGGCATGGGCCACCAAGCCCAGCTTTTTTAGTACATATCTTACTTGATTTCTAGACACCTTCCCACATCAGAACATAAGGCTCTTTCTTATTTTGTAGCATCATTTGTTGCATGTATGTTCATCAAGTCTGTGACTGATAGATTTTCCAGTGAGACCTGACTTTTAATCACAAATCTTCCACTATTTGACTTACCATGAATTAAGTTTCTTATCTTTTCCTGGACTTCAGTGCCTTTACATACAGTCATAATGTGGGTAATGTAACCTCTAGTTTTAACATTCTATTTCTATTCTAAAGTTTACGGGGATGAAGTTGCTCAGCATGTGAACTACTCAAGATCCACAGCAAGCCTGGCACTAGTAAAAGTGAATTCACTCTAGGTCAAAGCTAATATGCTCTATAAAATATTTGAGAGTGTCAATAAAGTCATCTGTGTCCACTCTCTAAGTCCAAAATCAATAGCTATGAAATCTACACTCATTTGCCATCTACACATTATGTTCAGAATCAACATCACGAGGAGAAAATATTTGCCCTGTGTCTGTCCTTAGGTGTGTTTAGCACACAACCGGCAGAGGCCCACAGACTCTGCCAGATGAAATTAGGTCACCCAAAGCGATCAGGCTGGAGCACAGAAATCCTTTACCGAAGATCCAGTCTGCACTCTGTAGCTGTAGGAAGCACGTCCACAGACTTCTTCCACCCCACAGGCCTATTGCCCTTAGCCACATCCTTATTGCAACTCTGAGTTATTTGAACTGGTCTTGTCTTTGAACTCATGCAAAGCCTGTTTCTACCTGCACTAAAGGGCATTGAAATGTCTCAGAATCTTCATAGGCAAGTCTGTTTGCTCTTTTCACATTTCCACCCAGCTATAAAAGATTTGTGGGTGAGTTCAGAGGTCTGGGACCCAGCCATATGAGCCATTATAAGCAGCATCTGGTTTTAAATGAGCAACCCTGGCATGTGAAAACATACAGCGAGGCCTCTGATCCCACCTGGGGGCATTCAAGGTTAATGCTGGCCTGCTGACAGGCTGAACCCCTCTCCACCCAGGAGCAGATGATTGTCTTTAGGTTGGTAATTAGGGCTTTGGTTACAACCCTGACACCTTAGCTCTTTTAGAGACATGACCTTGAGCTGGAAAGGTTTTCCCAGTGCACCTGTCACATTTGTGCCTCCTGGGAGCTTAGCAGGCAGAGCAGGGCGGGGGTGTGAACTGAGTCCGCTAGTGCCTCACATCAAAAATTCAGGTTGTTGAGATCTTACCATTCTCTTTAAATCCATCTGCTGTTTGACCCCAGAGCACATCTTTTAAAATTTATTTTTGATAACTTTTAATATATTTCGTATACCTCTTGCCCAGGTTCACTATTCCTTTATGTTTTGCTCCATTTACTTTATAATTCCTGTGTGTGTGTGTGTGTGTGTGTGTGTGTGTATACTTGTGTTGCTGGCATCCCCAACCTCCATTTATTATTCTTTTTCTGTGTTTGACTCTGTGTATCTATCTATCTATCTATCTATCCATTATCTATCTGGTCAGCTGTGCATTTTTTCCCTGAGCCATCATTTTAAAGTAGGTTGAGGGCATTGTACCCTTTCACCTCTGCTTCAGCACGAATTTCCTAAGACCATGGACTTCTTTTCTTTTTCTTTTTTTTTTTTTTTTCCAGTACTGGGGTGGGGTGGGGGGGTTGTTGTACCCAGGCTTTGTGTATGTTAGGCAAGTGCTCTCCCACTGAACTATGCTCCTGGCCCTTTTTTTTTTTTTTTTTTTAATTTTGAGATGGTTTGCTAAGTTGTACAGACTGCCTGTGGCCTCAAACTTTTGATCCTCTTGACTCAGCCTCCTGAGTAGCTGGGATGAAAGGCAGGTGCCACAGTGCTAGACCACAACATGAACTTTCTCTCACATAATCACAGCAATATTTATTCCAATTGGGGATCGTCATAGTACATCCTTTAATTGTTGGTGGAAAGAAGGAGATAAACATTTATTTATACGAGGCTGGTGGATTTCAGGCATTGCACCACAGCATTTCCATGATGGTATTTCATCTTCTCAGAAGGGCTGTGGAATCAACTTTTATTCCTTTGGTTTTATAGACAAGCAAATTCAGGCCCGGAGAAACTCAGTAACTGGCCCCCAGTTAGTTGCTGGGGAGCAGAGACACGGACTCAGATCTGTCTGATTATCCCATGGCCTTGACCCTGGTGCCTGGTGTCTACACAGCATGAACTTGATATGGGTGTGTCCTTAGAGGGGCACCAGGCCTGTGTGTCTTTAGTTCATCTCAGTGTGTCTGTCATCTCAACCTTTCTGGCATCATGGCAGCAGAGTCATTAAGAGAACAGTGCAGTCTGTAAATAAGGCACTCGCCGGTGGAGCTTGACTACAAGCATGGTAAAGATGACATCACCACAGCACTCTGAAGGGCGAGCGTGCTTGTGACCATGCACAGCTACACAGCTGATCACACAAAGAGGGAGGGAGGGCAAACAGCACACTCACAGGGCCGAGGGTGGGGAGACCTTGATTTCCTGTTTACGCTGAGCTGAGCACATTTGGAGAAAGTTATCATTATCCTGTATTTTAGGGTTTAGCTTGGCAAGGCTTCTGGGAGAGGTGGAGTTGCAGAATTTAGAGCTACACAAGCATAGATATTTTACATCTGGAAAGAACTTTAGACATAGGTCACCTCCCTCATTCCAGATACTGGGAAACTAAAGCGCTGAAAGGAAAATTAGTTATGTACCTAATCAGAGACCGGATTGGGACTTGAACCAAGTGCTCTGTCTTCTAGGCTCAAGTTCTTCCCACAACATCAGGAGGCCCAAGCTTTTTACAGCCTACATTCCCTACTGTTACTTCCTCCTACTCCAGGTACCCATTGTCCTGCATTCCATGTTTAGAAAGATTTTATCTGCCAAAATACTTATATTAATGAGTAATTAACTAGTTATGCATTTTTACTAATCAAAGACACAGACACGCCAGCTTTTCTGATCAGCTCAAGATCTAAGCAATATTAAACTTCAGGTGAATTAAACTTAACAGAGTTTAATTGAGCAAAAGAATGATTTGTGAACCCAGCATCCTTTAGAACCAGAACACAGTCAGATGGCTGCACTCTACAATGTGGACAGATAGCATTCATGTATGGGGAAAGGAATGAGTCAGCTGGGTTGGTTACAGCTTGGTGTTTGCCATACTTGAACCTGGTTTAATCATTTCACTACCAGTGATTGGCTGAAGTTCAGCTACTATGATTGGCTGAGACTCAGCTAGTTTTTATAAATGGATACTCTTAAGTTAAGCTTTCAGTTAGTTTATGTACTAAATTAGGTTGTACCATGTTACTTAAGCAGTCAAACTATAGAGCCATCCTCAGGCTAAATTTAGTTTATTTTCCTTTTTTTATTAGTCATTTTTTTAGTTAGCATACAAATTAATGGGTTTCATTATGACACTTCCATACATACATATTATTGTACATTGCTCATCTTCAACTCCCCATTACCTTCTCAAAAATTTAGTTTAATTTGACATCATGTCAATAGAGTGAAGTACGTCAGCTCATCTTTTTGAATGTCAAAAATATAGTTTAGCTCCTTACAATACAGTAATCTCCCTCATCCTTGGTTTAGCTCTGTACAGTTTTAGTTACCCATGGTCAACTGAGATCTGAAAATATTGCATGGAAAGTTCTAGAAATAAACAATCCATAAGTTTTAGATAACTCACAGTATACTAGCCTGCAGCCATAACACTGTGGTATCCGATCCCATCAGATCTCGGAAGCTAAACAGGGTTAGGCCTGGTTAATACTTGCATGGGAGACCACATCAGAACACTAGGTTCTGTGGGCTTGTGAGAAGGACCTGGCAACCCACTCCCAAAAACAATCAGCCATCGAAAACCCTGTGAATAGCAGAGAAGCACTAACAATACCGTTTCACCTGTTGTACATAGGGTTGCTATGAGTCAGACACCAACTTGGCAGCACCTAACAACAACAACATATGTGTGTAGGAAAAACATAGCATATATAGAGTTTGGTACTATCTTTGGTTTCAGGTACTCATTGGAGATCTTGGAACATACTTGCTGCAGATAAGTGGGGACTGCTGTATTATTAACTTTAAAGACTCTTTAGGACTCGTTAGAGAACCCAGACTGGGAATTACTATATGACATCATGCTCCTTGCTCAGAAGCACTTACAGTTGTCAGGGGTCCACAGGGAACAAACTTTACTCTAGATACATCACCTAGGGAGCCCCCTCTCTCCCTCTCTCCTCACTCCAGTCTCCCAGAGGTCATAGGGAAAATAATAGCCATGTTCATATAAGTTGTTTCAAGAACAGAATGATAATCCCTATTATTCTATGTCTTTTATGAATCAAACATGTTTTTGAAACTAAATTAAACAACTACACAAGGCTAATTTAGATTAATGACAGAAAAAAAAAAACTTAGATCAAATTTTCCTGAATAAAATATTGGCGAAAGAATTTCACACTTTAAAACAATTTCTCTTTCTAACTGGGTGGGATTTGCCACAGGCCCTGAAGCCGGACACAGTGTGAAGCATACCATTAACACAGTGAGCCCCCAGATTTGTGATTCTCAAGATTTTCCTGTCATGATCTTAGATCACTTAGAACATGAGCAGCTGAAGAAGCTGCTCATGGTCTCTGGAATACCTGGCCTCCAGCCTGAGAGAATCAGTGTTTTGGCACACCTAAACCCATTTGCTGTTCACCAGTTGGGAAGTTCCCAAAAAGATAATTAACTGGAAGAATGCTGTATAATCTCTGTGTGAATCCAATCCGCATGCGATTCCAATCCAGGTCTGATTTTGTAGCTCTAAAACTGGTAAAAGGTTGATGATTAAATTTGAAAACACGCAGTATTTAAAATCACATGGTTACCTTTATGAATGACATGGGAATCAATAAAAGTCAACTTGTATTTCTGACTAGAATCTTATGGTGGGAGATAGAGCTCTGGAAATGTATCTTAAATTTCGAGTGAAAACCTGGATAGAAAGATGTTCATTTTGGTGTTTTTGATACCGAAGTCTGCAGCGTGAACCTGTCTAGTTCTTCAGTGATTGCCAGCTTTGAGGGGCTTTCTTCTCTGGCAGGCACATTCCTGTTTATTCTGCTGTGCTCAGATAAAGGCCTCTCGAGTTCCTTTCAAGCTGGAGGAGACAATGAGAGAGGCCCGGCGCCTGGTCACTAGGCAACTGGACAGACCAGGCGAGGGATTGGCCCAGAGCCGCCCTTCGTGTCTGCTCTGTGGTCCAAGCACACATTACCCAGACCAACTATAGCAAAGTCACCGGGAGCAGGAACGTGCCACATCGAAAGGAGATGGGGCAGAGCGCCCAGCATCGGCCTCCTGGCACTAAACTCGGAGAAACACTCTCTTCGCCCACTGAAAGCTCAGCTGCTGTGCCTGCATCCTTCTGTCCATGGCTCTCCCTAGTAAGAGGCAAAGATCCTGTCTCTTAACAGCCCTCTTCCCACCCTCCCTTCCTAAGGACTCAGTCTTTGCTACGCAGGCTCTGACTTGGGGTCTTGCAGCCTGTGCAGAGTCCATTTGCAGCTCGGGGAGGTGGGGTGGGAAGGTGGGGGATTGCTCTGCTTAAGCCATATGCTGAGTCTGGGTGCCATTTGGGAAAATGGTTGACATCTGTGTACCATGGGGGGAGTCTGAAAGGAGTACTTGGGTTGCCCGACTCTGGGCTGAACCATAAAAGGAAATTCTTGTGGACTCCAGTTGTCTTCAGCCAGATGAGACAAATGAGGGCTTTTCATGGTAGAGTTACCTAAGTACTCGCCATTGTTAGGGTTGAGACATTCCCCCTCTATTCCCTTTGCAGAATTGAACTCACATCAAACATAATTAGATGCTGTAATTCACTTGATGGTAGAGCATGGTGACTATGCAAATGTAGACTGTGCTATTAGAATGTGTTTCAGGTTTAGAAAATTGCATCCTTCTCTTCCACATTCGTGTATGGTTACTAATTCTTGAATCTCATGGAGATTCCAGGCTAATTAAGATTTGACCAGACCTATTAGATACACTTCCTCCCTCCAGGAACTTGGATTAGATCCAGGTCTTGGCTTCCAAGCTGTGTTCCTTAAGGATGCCTTTGGGACTGCCTAGTAGGGGTGGCAGCATGGAACTGGACCCCAGAATTTGACCAGAACAGCTTCTCTTTTATTTGTTAAATATATTAGGCTGATGAACAGGTTTTTACTTGAAGAAAGGATTCCATGGCTAGAATAAAGCTTGAAAATCACTGCCCTAAACCGAAGGTTATTGCTGTGAATATCTATGCATATGTTTTAGGTTTCTACAAATCTGTCTGTGATCTTTTCGCTTGATTGGAATTTTTTACAATTGTCAGTCAAACAATCTGATGTATATATGAAACAGGCTCACTGTGTCTTCCTTGCTCTCTCCTCCTCTGCTTCTCTAGGAAAAACAGCACTGACTGGTTGATAACTTTGCTCCATGCCTATCTCTGCCTGTGCTGATGGCCTTTATATTTTTTCATTGCAAAAACTTTATAACCCGCAAAACTGAAGTAATAGGCCCAGCTCATGTCTGTGATCCCAGCAACTGGGGAGGTGGAGGCAGAAAGGTGGCAGGTTTGAAGCCAGAGGAAGCCTGAATAACTTAGTGAGACCTTGTCTCAAGATAAAAATAAACAAGCAAACAGACAAAAGACTGGGGTACAGCCTAGTGACAGAGCACTTGCAAAGTATGTGCAAGGCCTGGGGTTCAATCCCCAAGTACCACAAACAAATAAACAAACAAACAAAAAACCCAAAGAGGCTAGTATAATTAACCCTTGGGTGTGCCCCTCACCTACCTCCAATAATTATCAAAATGTTTACAGTACTTGCCTCATCTTATTCTTGTATGGTTTTGCTTGATAAAAATAGCATTGAAATATATGAATTACTTGGCAACCTATTTTTCACTTAACAATCTGTCTTAAAAATGATGCCATATCAGCACATCTGTGTCCTTCTTTTAATGGCTATGTTATTTTCTATTGTATGCTTGAACCATCATTTATTCAAATGTTTCCCTATATTTGGAAATATAAGCTGGTTCCAAAACATTTTGCCTCCCCATAGGTACTACAGTAAATGCACACAAGTTTTTATGTATTGATGTTTTGGGGTTTTTTTTGTGTAAGGAGTGGTTGTTGTTAGGTGCTATTGAATTGGGTCCGACTCATAGTGACTCTATGTACAACAGAACCATACACTCCCCATTTAAAGTGTAAGATAGATTTCCAAAAGTGTGATGATGGGATCATGGGCTATGTATATTTTAAGTTTTATTTAATATCACAAAAATATATTCTCAAAAGGCTGTAGACACAACTCACTGTCAGCATCCATATGCCCATTTTCTCATATCCTCTCCAGCCCTGAGTATTACTTCTCATTAGAAATGTGAATCCTTTTTGCAAATAGATGGCATGACATTGATAGTTTATATGAATCTGTGAATAGATTCTTCCTGCACTGGTTTTGTAAATGATGATTTTGCAAGCATTGTTTGGAGAAAGCCATTAGGAATGTCTGGAATAAAGGAGAAGAGGGAAACATCTTTAAAGACTAGCCACTGAGTCAGGCACTGGTACATGCTTGTCATCCCAGTAACTCCGGAGGCTGAGGCAGGAAACTTTGAGGCCAGAGGCAGCCTGCCCAACTTGGCAAGACCCCATCTCAAAATAAAAAATACAAAAGGGACCAGGGTGCAGCTCAGTGGTAGAGCTCTTGCCTAGCATGAGTGAGGCCCTGGGTTCAACAACCCCAGTACTGCAAAAGAAAAAAGAAAGAAAAGAAAAAGAAAAAAAGACTAACCACTGCTTTTCATTTCATCAGTTTGCACAGCGGAAAGGTGCTGGCCGCGTGGTTCACATCTGCAATCTCCCTGAGGGAAGCTGCACAGAGAATGACGTCATTAACCTGGGGCTGCCCTTTGGGAAGGTCACTAATTACATCCTCATGAAATCAACTAATCAGGTAGGCCCGGGTCCTTTCACTACTGGGTATGGGATGGACCTCCACAGAGGAACCAAGAAGTTTTTATTTTTCTTTAAGGATGCGTCCTTACCAAAAGAGGTGACATACAGCTGGCATCTGTTGCAGGGCACAGAGGTTTTGTGTTGGGGCTATTGTTTTGTTTCCCCTTGTTTCACTCTGCCTTTCTAGTGATGGGAACAAGCCCAACTCCCAAGAGTTGCATAGAGAGAAGCAGAGTTGCTTTGGTATGAGGTGCTCATTAACATAGAAAAGCTAGTTGGCTCTCAATGTAGGAATCCCTGGCCTCGAGTCTCTTGACTGTGTTGTAAACCTCCTGAGCTAATGCTGTAAGTGCTGTTCCATGCGTTCATCTTGTAGGCTTATCACATCTCATGGCCTGGGTTTGGAGCCTGCCAAGAACCACCTGGAACTGGTATTTTAACTGGGCCTTGGTGCCCATGTGTGTGGCCCTTGGGTCTCATAGCAGGAAAGCAGGAGGGATTGATGGAGGCCTAGTGGGTCCAAGGACCTAAGAATCCTTAACCTGTGCGAATTGGCTGAGCGCTTTGGAACTGAATGTGTTTGTCTTCATTTCTAAAGTCGAAAGTGGAGTTTATACAGCAAGTTGGAATGTTTTGTCTCTCTTTTAATAAATATTTTTGCTTTATGAATTTGAGGAACAGGCAGAAAGAAATTCTTTTCCTAATGAAAGTGTGAACTATGGAGACTGAAAGCCACAGTGTATCATCAGTAGTCCCCCTCCTCCAGCCTAGGGATAGACACTCACTTGTCTCTGATCCTTCTCAGGAATTCTATTTTGGGTAAATGTACAAAAGTCAGCTTGCAACATTAATGCAGTGAGATTGCCTAGATTAATATTATCCCCATTGGAGATATGACAACCAGAGGTGCTAAATGTTTGTATTAAGAAGAGGCACTTAAGAGGAAGGGCATCAGTAGGGTGGGGAACTGGGGGGTGATAAAAGGGTTATGGGAGAGGTAAACCTGGGAAATGTACAATGATATGCATGTAAGGAAATGTCATAATGACACCCATTAAGTTGTACACTAACTTTAAAAATTACTACTAAAAAAAGAAAAAAGGCACTTAGAAAGCTGGGAAGCATCAGTTGTAATAAAACCCTAAAGAATCTTGGCCTCTTCATCACACAGATTTCACATGACTAGAAGCAAGCTTTGCCCATTCAGTTCAAGAAACACAGATCTCACATTTTGGGGCTCACAGCCAGGGCTTCTTACAGTGGATCACTTTTCTGTCTCAACATAGAGGTACCCTAATTAGTACATGTCAGTATAGTACAAACCAAACAAATCTAAGAAATAATAACAGCCACAAATTCACCACAGCAGCTACTGGGATAGACCACCAGGTCCGTAAAAACAGTCTATTTAGAAACTCTGTAGACAGAGATTGAGTAGAAAAGCCCATTTCCCTATAAGTATTTTATCAGAATAGTTAAATAAAGAGGAAAGATCTGTGGAAATAGAGTCAGGAGTTGTCCTCTCTGTGACTCACAACACCCTAGCCTTCCTTCAAGCCTAGGGGCTTGTGAGCTCTTGAGTTTTTGAAAATGTCCCTTCCTTTATAAAACAAGTGAGAGCTTAAATAACCCTGACTTTTGCCTCTGTCTCCTGCTATCATCATCACCAAAAAAGCAGCTCAAGGCCATATGTGCAACTGCCCCTCTCTAGGAACTGAGAGTTAATGGACCCTCCCGTCCCAAAGGGGCTTCCATGGTGTGATGTAGCGCAGGATGGACATACGTAATTAAGGATAATTCTGGGTAGCCATGGAGATTAAGAGAGGGGGAGCCTCCTATAATTAGCTATTTTGGTGAAGTTAATAAAAAAGTCTCTTTGAGTAGGCAAGATCAAAGAGCTCGTCCTTATACTGATTTTTTTCTTTTTATTGAGTTATAAAACTGATACTCAAGTACATGAAGACAGTAGTCTTCAGGGTGCAACCCCATTAATTTTTTAACAAATGTACAGCCATATAATTAGCAGGTCAAGATATAGAACATTTCCAGAACACCCAGGCAATTCCCCACTCCCACCACAGAAGGAAGCTCAATTCTAATTTCCGTTACCATTAGTTGTTGTTGTTGTTAAGTGCCTTTGAGTCGGTATTCTACTCATAGCAACCCTACGTACAACAGGCAAAACACTTTGTCAGTGCTTCTCTGCTACTCGTAGGGTTTTCAATGGCAGATTGATTTTTGGGAGTGGGTTGCCAGGTCCTTCTCCCAAGCCTACAATATCTGGTTTTCCCAGGCAGTCTCCCATCCAAGTATTAACCAGGCCCAACCCTACTTAGCTTCCGAGATCTGATGGGATCAGATGCCACAGTGCCATGGCTGCAGGCTACCGTCAGTTAGGTTTGCCTATATTTGAGCTTTAGCTAGGTGGAATCATACCTTGTACTGAATTTTAAGACCGTTAAAGTAAGTCCAATGTATTTCCTTCCTGTCTTTCTTAGGCCTTCCTAGAGATGGCTTACACAGAAGCTGCCCAGGCCATGGTCCAGTATTATCAAGAAAAATCTGCTGTGATCAATGGTGAGAAGTTGCTTATTCGGATGTCCAAGAGATACAAGGAATTGCAGCTGAAGGTAAGGTATTCTCTCATTCATTCGGTCAGTCAACAAACATCAGCTGAGTTCTATTTGCCACACACTGACCTAAGTGCTGCTGGGAAGGAGAGGATAGGAAAGATTCAAAAATTATTCACTGTCTTTGAGGATATCAATTGGAAAAGCAAATCATTACAACATTGCTAGACAAGTTCTCCTTGAGGTAAGTGCAAAAGGCCAAGGGATGCTTGAGACTACCTGGGTGCCAAGGAAGATTTTACAGGGTAAGATATTAACAGGGGAAGTCCTGAAGGAGGAAGTAAGAAGGGTAAGGTGGTTGCTTTTGGAGAGGACTTGCCAGCAAAACCCCCTGGATATAGTTTCTTCTCTACCCAGGCAGCCCTTTAATAACATTTTCTTCTTCCTCTATCACCCATCTTGGTCTCTTGTTCTCTCCTTCCTCATCTCTCTCTATATATGTATTTTTTTTCAGTATTGGAAGGTTGAACCCAGGGCCTTGAGCATACTAGGCATGTGCTTTACCACTGAGCTGTACCTTCAGCCCCTTTTTTATTTTTTATTTTGAGACAGGATCTCACACTAAGTTGTGCAGGCTGCCTGTGGCCTTGAACTTAAGATCCTCCTGCCTCAGCCTCCTGAGTCACTGGGATGACAGACATGTGCCACGGTTCCTGGCTCATATTTAATGTCTTAAACCCTGCATAATCCTTCTAAGCAGCACTTGACTGCCTCAGCCACTCTTGGAGTTCAGAGATGAATTCAGATAATTCCAAACAGGAATTGCTTTTGTTTTAGCATATTTTGTCTTTTCTCCTCACTCTCTTTCTTTTGTTTTCTTTCTTCCTGTCTTTCTGGCTTTGTTTTATTGAGAAGTGTAATATATACAGAAGAGTGGCTAATTATGTATTGTACAACTTAAAGTAATATTGAGATTTCATACATCCTACAATCACCACCAAATTCAGGAAATTGAGTATTAACAGTACCCAGGTGCCCCTAGAGGCCCTCTTCATTCTCTTGACATTGAGGGTAATCATTCCTATGCTTTTTCTCTAGTTCTACCACCCGGTAATGCCTCCCTAAATAGCTTTTCCTGTTTTTGAAGTTTATATGAAGGGAATTACACTGTCTACATTCTTTCAACTCTCATTTCTTTCATTTAACATTGTATTGTCCCTGTTGTTGGTTGTGTCTATTTTCACTATTATATAAATTTCTGTTGTATGGCTATGAAGCCTGTTTATGCATTTTATGGTTGATGGACATTTGTGTTATTTTCAGTTATAGGCTATTGGCAGTACTAATATCCTTGTTAAACATGTTATCCTAGCACAAATGAACATGAGCATATAACTAAGGGGTACATAACCCTTTGACCATCATGGGGACACATATGTCAACAAGTGAGTATGTATGAATTTGACAGAAAATCAAGAAAGTGGTGGAAAAAGTTTTACAAACTCACATTATGCATTCCAGTTATTTTGCTAATCATGTTCTTGTTGTGTTCATTGTAATGAAGAGTTTCTGGAAATAAAATACTTATTGTCATATATTTGATTTGAAATTGGTAGTCAAAGGGATAAATAACTAGAATTGGTATTTCTGGGTCCTAAGGAATGCTCATCCTCAACTTTACTTGACAATAGCAGGCTCTTTCCAAAACTAGTTGTTACAGATTTATATTCTTCCTGGTCGAGTATGAGAATTTGCAATGGTCCACATTCTTGCCAACCTTATTCTGTCTGGTGTTCAAGTTTTTGCCTGTCTGAGAAGAGTATAATGGTTATCACGATTTTATCTTTTATTTTTCTGATGACTTACTGAGGTTGAGCACTTTTTCATGTATTTATTGGTTATTCCATCTGGATCTTCTTAGTGGGAAGTTTGTTTTCAAGTCATCTACTCATGGATTATATCTTATTGATTTTCAGTTTTCTTAACTGAAGCACTTAGTCCACTTGGATTTAGTGTAATTAATGTCATATTTGTGTTTAAATCTACCCTTTTATGCTTTTGACTGTTCGATTTAACAGGAATTTTCCCAATTCACTTCAGCTCATTCCATGTTTACTTAGGGTCCGTTTTGTTCACAACTCACAGCCTATAATCTGCTATTAATCTTAAAGGTTGAAGTCAGAAGACAAAGGCTCAGTGGTTGTTTCTAGCTAGGACGAGCATCCTGACAAGTCTCCATATGCAGATCAGTAATATGTCAGCCAGTTGCCCAAGTGCTGATTCTGCTTTGCTTGCATTATTGCCTCTGAAGTTCCTTTGCCAATAGTTCTGCTTCAGGCAGAACCTGGCATCCCCCACACCCCATGAAAGCATCAGACAAGTAAAAGATCCTGCCCTGTTCTGTATCCAGCCAATTCCTGTTCTCTTGGATTCTTCCCTAGGGGCTGGAATTGAATTTTTGCATTGAGTTCCCAGTGGAATTTTGGCCTCCAAATGAGATGTTATCATAAGATTCTAATTAGGCTTAATAGCAGTTTCTTAAAGTACTAAGGCATGGTAATACCTTACTAAGGGAGATAGTTGGGGTGGTGCAAAACTGTGGGTTAAAGAGGTCAAATGGTTAAGGCTTGCCTTCAGCAGATGTTCATTGAATGCCCATGGTGGGTAGGAATGGAACTGAATACCATGGACTTAGAAGGAGCAAATTTGTGAGGAGACATGTACACAAAGAACCATCAATGACCATGTGACCTGTGCCAGGTTGGAAAGTGGTGGTGGCAAGTGAGGTTCTAATCCTTTTTGCTTTGATGAGTTTAGACAAGTTGCTTAACCTCTATGAACCTCAGTATCCAGATAAGTTATGGACTGTAGCTTGAGTTCTTTGGTTTTAAGCAATCTTTTTTTTTTTTATGCATTGTCTTTCGGGTCTCAGCCTGTGATGTGTATAGGGTAGATAATAACAATAATTATAAGAGTACAGCAATAATATGTACCTTTAATTGAGTCTTGGTACTCTAGGTCAAGTAATGTACCAAGCACTTTACATTCATTATCTGCATTAATCCTGACATCAGCCCTGTCAGACAGGTATTATTACCTCAATTTTACAGATGAGGATACTGAGGCTAATAGAAGTTGAGTAATTTACCCAAGATTGTAGTTATGGGAAAAGGCATGATTAAAACCTAGGACAATTTTGATTTTGCACTAGGACTGTGTCATTTTATTGTGGTGTTATAATCTTCATTGTCCACATGAAAAAAGAGAGAAATCAGATAATTTGCTTACAGTTACCCAGCCAAGAAGCTGCAGAGATTGTATTCTAACGGAGCTTCTCTAACTTCAGTGTGTGTGCAAAATCACACCGGGGGCTCTTGTCAAGATGCATTCCTCATTCCACAGGTCTGGGACAGAGCTGGGATTCTGCATTGATAACAAGTTCCCAGGTGATGGCTGATGCTTCTGGTCCTCAGACCACCTTTTAAATAGCAAGGGTCTAGAGCACATTGTTTTCTCATCTTTAACAGGAATTTTCTGTTCCTCAAGTTGTCATACTGCCTCCCAGGGTCATTGTGAAGGTCACATTGTATGATATATAGAAAAGCATTTTAAAACATATTTCATCTGCATGGTACTGCATGCTTCATTGCCCCTACGTGGACATGAATCAGCTTAAACACTCTCTGCAAGTAATAGAAACTGAAGCCTTTTGACTTAGGTAAAACAAGGAAATTATTCGTTCATATAGCAAACAGTCCAGGAATAGCTCTGGCTATAAGTGTATCTGGATTCAGGGCCCAAATGAGATGGTTAAGACTTGATTTCTCTCCACTCTGCCTTCTGCTGTCTTGGTTTTGGTTTTTGGATGCTTCCTGGGATGGCCCTCATCAACCCCAGGCTCTCTCCTCTAGATGACATGAGTAGCTTCAGTGCCTTTGGCAGCTCAGGCTTCTCATGTCCCCATTTCTTTCAAGGGTTTCCCTAGGGGTGGTGGTGTTAGGTGCCATTGAGTCGGTGTCCAACTCATAGCGACCCTACATACAACAGGCAAACAGTATTGTTAGTGTTTCTCTGTTACTCATAGGGTTTTCAATAGCTGATTGTTTTTTGGGGAGTGGGTTACTGGGTCCTTCCCCTAAACCTACAGCACCTGGTGTTCCCAGGCATTCTCCCATCCAAGTACTAACCAGGCCTGACCCTGCTTAGCTTCCAAGATCTCATGGGATCAGACGCCACAGTGGTACAGCTGCAGGTTTTCCCTAGTAGCTCCCACAAAAGCTCTGAGAATGACTGGGATTAGACTAGTTTAGCCCATCCACCTGTTTCTGAACCAATCTCTGTGGCCAACAGAAGGCTGAATTGTGATTGGCTGGGACTGCATCACTTGCTGCATCTTCAAGCCCTGCGTGGAGACCCACCTAGACATCTAAAGTGAGTTGGGCTGGAGCAGCTGCTGCCAGGAGGAGGGAGAATGGCCACTGGGGAGGCAGAGGGGAAAATGCTGTTATCTTCACATGTCTCTAGGCCAAAGGAGCCACCACATCAGGTCCCACCAGCAGAGGCAGAGGATGGGGACACCTTATTTTTCCCCTCTAACTTTATGTTTGTTTGTCAGGCAAAGTGTTGGGAGAGTGTCAATGCTAGCACAGCAGAGAGGCTCAGCATGGCCACCTAGCCTGAGGAGTTCCCCTACTTGAGTCCTCCACTCAGGTTAAGTCAGGTCCTTGGCTTCATCACAGAAAAGAACTTCAGGATGAGTCAGCAAAAATGAAACAAAGTTGTAGAGTTGATTAAGTCCACACTTTAGAATACATGTGGGCCCTCAGAGAGAGAGAGAGAAACAGGTACCCAGGACACACACATGGGCTTCCCAAGAAAGCCAAAAAGAAAAGGCCTCTGGGCACGTGTTCACTCCAGTGTTCTTTAACCTAGGGCACGCCCCATGTGATGTCAGCCCTGGGTGCCCAGCTCTGGTAGCCCAGTGTGATGCGAGCCTCAAGCTTGCCTAGAAAGGCCCCTGTCATGGGCTAGGGAGATACCAATAAGATCAATAAGAGCAAAAGAAAAGGTTCCGTTGTTTGTTGTTGTTGTTAGGTGCCATCAAGTCGGTATCCGACTCATAGCGACCCTCATAGGGTTTTCAATGACTGACTGTTTCAGGATTGCCTTGAGAGTGGATTGCCAGGCCCTTTTCCCATTTTTGCAGTGCTGGGAATTGAACTCTGGTCCTCAGAGACTGCAGCGCAGCATTCTACCAACTGAGCTAAATTCCAGCCCTCCATTGTTTAGGTTTAAAAAAAATCACGAGGGAGTTCCCTGGGCATGTCTCAAAGAAGCATAAATTACAGAGAAGAAAACAGGGTCAAATTCAAAGGTCACATACATTTGTGACCCCAAGCATGGCTTATTTCTATTTAGCCATTTTCATTATTTAGAATGTCTCCCCAAAATAACATCTCTAGGTAGGCAGTCCTCATAGCAGTTTTTGGTAGTTGTTTAAAGTTCTCAACTCCCAGCTGGCAAGACTCGAAGCAGATTCTGGGGTAAAAGCTCTTTCTCTTTCCATGTCCCCTAGATTTCCCTAACTTGCTATCCTGCCTCAAGAGGAAGGATAGATTTTTAAAGTCTGTATTTTTTTCATCTTTCAATTGCAGTTTTCTCATGGCCAGATCTTTTCTCCTTATTGATTCTTTGTGGCAGGAGTTTAATATATGCCCCCATGGGACTTGGGGCAAAGCCTTTCACATAATAGGTGTCCAATAAATATGCAGAATAAACGAGGAACAGAACTTCTGCACGAGCAATAAAGTGTTTTCCTTCCCACAGCCTGTTTGCTGGGCTATTCGATAGAGACATTTCCAATAACTATAGAATCGTAATGTCTTTGATGTAGAATTTAAACCACTTTCTCCCAGTTACTGCATCAGACTATTGTCTGGGAAGTTTTGGGGTTTATGTACCCACATATTTTCATGCAGTAGTTTGGGGTTCTGTAGGCAGGGTCTGGCCAGCTTCTTAGCCACAGAGGATACCTCTGGCCTTCAGGAGCAGTCTTATGAGCGACCTTTGATGTTCTCTGCTGGGAAGATTAAATCAGCAAATTGACAACTGATAGTATTATCTGTGCACAGCATGGTACTAATAGCTGTGATGAATGAGACAGGGCCCTCACTTGGGAAGAGTTTACTATCTAACTGGGAGATAAGCTGTTCTTATACAAAATTGTTGTTAGGTTCCGTCATGTCCAACTCATAGCGATCCTCATAGGGCTTTCAATGGCTGACTGTTTCGGGATTGCCTTGGGAGTGGATTGCCACGTCCTTCTTCCATTTTTGCGGTGCTGAGAATCGAAGTTGGGACCCAAGAGACTACAGAGTGGCGTTCTACCAACTGAGCCAAACC
Organism: Pedetes capensis; assembly: GCA_007922755.1. NCBI lineage: Eukaryota > Metazoa > Chordata > Mammalia > Rodentia > Pedetidae > Pedetes > Pedetes capensis. Next base: position 88,513 of record VMDO01000189.1, on the reverse strand, counting down.
CCAGCCCTTGTACAAAATTATACAATATTTAAACATGAGTTCACCAATGTGGGAGCTACTAGAAGTTCAGTGGCAAAAGATAGTGTGGCTTAGGAGTGTGAGGGAGGGAGAGGTTCCTGGGGAGGGTCTCGGAGGATGGGGAGAATGAGCTGCACAGAGAAGGAGTTTCCAGGAAGGTATTGGATGAGAGGAGAAGTCGAGGCTGGGAAGCCCAGTAATGTCAGAAACAATGGGAGCTGCCTTGACAGAACTGGCTGTGATGAGTTCCAGGCTCATCTGGAAGTATGAACCACAGCTGCAGAGCTGTCAGAGGGCGTGAAACTCCCCAGCAACTCCTTTTATGTTAGCCTGAGCACCCCCAGGCTTTCATCTGCACAACCTGCCATGCTCCGAGTCTTTTAGTGGAGGCCAGATGGGCCTCATTATCCCACCCTCACAGATGGCGAGAGGCTCCCACAGACAACAAGACTTGACCCCAGGTTATCCTGCCAGTTGGGGGGCAGAGCTGGGCTGCTCTTTCTGGGTTGAGATTCCAACCTGTGGTGCTTCCCTCTTGGTAGGTCAGCACTCTGCTGGGGCAATGTGGGGCTTAGAATCTCACCCTGTTTTAGAAGCAGCAAGATGCGTTGACAGTGAATGCTAGGTGGCTGTCACGCTGCACCTGCATCGTCATAGAATGGATGAACATATGACATCCAGGATCTGCTTCAAAATAACCTCTATCATAGAGAAAGGGGGTGAGAGCACAGACGCAAACAAGGTTGAGCAGAATTGACGATGATAGGTAAAGGGTTCATGGGGCACAGTATTCCCTCCACTCGATGTTTGTGTGTTCAAAATTTCCTACAGAAATAAGGTACCCAAAATTTCCTCATAAACTTACTCTATTCTCTCCCATTTCCACTTTTCTGAGGTATGACAGCATTGTTGCACCTGTCTCTTTTACACCTGCAGAGGCTGGCCAAAAGGAAAGTTGAAAGGACTTTCTTAGGACTTTGAGAAGCCAGGTCTCCTATTTGGCCACTTCTATTCCCCTTCTCAGATGACAGCTGGCAAGGTGGTTGGTCCAGAGAGGGCCAGACGATTTGCAATTATCACTGACTCTCTGATCCTCAGATAGGGGACAGAATGTCTGTGATCACTCTAACCTCAGCATGTAGTATTTGCAGACTGTCTCTGCAAATTGATTTTTCTGCAGCTACATCCCTCCATTTCTCTAGCCATCCATCTTGAAACAGCTATCATAGGGCACCTCTTCCATGCTAGGCTCTGTGCTGGTGCCGATTATGTGAAGACCAGTGACCCAAGGTCTCCTCACCTAGAATGCCCCTGGGATCTGGACAGAAGTAACTCCAGAAGGCTCTGGGTTGAAAGTAGCCTCAGCAGGGGATTGTGTGGTTGGGGAAATAGAGCAGTTTAAGCTAATAAGTGGATCTTCTAATTCCCAAAACACTCTAAATGCATCTGTGTGACTCCAGGGACCTGCATGGGTCAGTAGAAGATATTATTTGTGCTGTCTGATCAGCCTGCTCTGACCCTGACCAGGGGCACTCCAGTGGGGGAAAGGCTTGGGGGTACTGACTGACGACCAAGGTGCAGAAGAGACCAAATGCTCCCAGATGCCTCTGGGCCTGACATTGGTTGCCCTGGGTAATTTGAAAAACCTTGTTCATTCCATCGGCTCCCTGGGAAGGCCACCCACTTCCTCTTACCCCAGGCTTTCCTGGGTCTGGGCTAGAAGGAGAATAGGGGTTCCAGAAGAGCAGAAGACTTGGACCTTAGTGACTATGTTTACAACAGAAAATCCCCCATCCAACCCTTCAGAGGATTTTTATATTTTGAAAGGTTGTCATGTGCATTTAACCCAGTTTGGGGGCACATTCTTTAGCCTTTGCCTCGTCCAGCTTGACAGTGTGAGCCACAGATTTGGGACTCAGAATTGGCTTCCCTAGTGATGCAAATCTCATCCCATGGACTTGGTCCTGATGGCTCCTGCCAGCTTTCCCGAGCACCACTGCTCATCATTTGTGGGGTGCACAAAGGCAGCAGCAGACTTCTAAGGTGGGCTGGCAGGAAAAAGACTGGCCCAGGAGACCCATGTGACATGCAGTCACCTCCAAACGAGCCTTCTTTCTACCTCGAGGGGGTGATTGACATCCGTGGCAGAAGGATAGGTGCTCTCAAGTGGGTGGAAGGAGGCATCCTGGGCAGCACCTTCCTTCCTAACCCAGGCCAGCAGCTACGGCCTTTTTGTTTGCCCAGCCTTGGGCTCTACAGGGCTTTGGTCCAGTTCAAGCAGGTGATGTGCCTGTTGACAGTGCACTTGGTCACTGCAGGTAGCACATTCATACGATTATAAAGGGTCAACCTTTATAGCTACAGTTGGCCATTTGCTAAAGTTGTGAAGTGCTTTTTTGGGTAGATGTCCTGCCGGGCCTTTTCTTGAACAAGGGATTGAGTGGCTTCTTGTGTTCCTGATTCTTCATGAACCCGGGAGTGGGGGCACTGTCTTCTCTTCAACTTTCTTTCCTTTTGCATCTTGAGCTGACAGCAGATCCCTTCCTGGCTTGAACATTTTATTTCTCTTCCTTGTGTCCTTGACCTCTTCCCCTGAACTCATAGGCAGCCACTCCACCATTCCCTGCTTTATTCCGTGTCTCTCACAGCCCAGCCTTCAATCTCCACAGTAACACAGGTTAGCAGCTGTGCTGCTCAGAGAACTCACAGAATTCTAGTCCCAGCTACCGCATACCTCTGGACCTGGACTTTTCATCTATAGAATGAGACTCATGAGGATACCTAACATTTGACTGGCTCTTCAGGTTTCATGCTTCTTTGTAAATTACATGAAAAAAAAATCAAGGCTAAAAAGAACAGTTGATTAAATTTCTCAATAAAAATCTTTATCAAAAAGATTTACAAACTGAGGGATTTTAGTCCTTTTTAAAAATATCAGTTTTGTTAAGATATTAATAGACCATAAAGTTCATGCTGCTTGATACATTTTCATTGAATGAATAAATTCTGCTGTCTTTCAGAAGATGCTCCACCCTTTTTTATCATTTTGTTATTGTCTATCCAGTCAGGGTTTAGGAAGCCACTTTGGTTGGTATGTGAGGGCTGGGCTTGGTCCTGTCCTGGCATAGCCACCACATAGTGACCTCTGGAGAGGGTTGAGCCTTTGGACCTCTGGCATTCTCTGCTTTGAAATGTGCTGCACAGCTCCCAATGCCCGTCTCACAGATTTGCTTTGAACATCCAGTGACCCATGTGGATGAACACACTGGAGTAAGATAACAAAAGGCACGTGGGACATGGAAAGGAATTTGGAAGCAAAGTGTTATCAAGACCTGATTCTAGCTATCTCTGTGACTTTGGGCCCAGCACAACTCTAGGAGTCACTACCTGCATGGAGCAATGTGGCTGGTGACCCTGGAGTTCTGCAGGCCAGAAGCTCTGCCTCAGGCACTCTGTGTACATATGTAGAAGGTGGAGGCTGCATTCAATGCCCTTGAAGTTTCTTTCCAAGTTTATAATGCCACTGTTCTCCCTCTTTTCCTCTTTCCCTTTCTTTTTCCATTTTAAGTTTCTTCTTCTTCTTCTTCTTCTTCTTCTTATTATTATTATTATTATTATTATTATTATTATTATTTTGGAGGAGGGAGGGGGGATTAACAAATGCTGCTTATCCCCAGCCCCAGGCTCTTTCTTTCTCCAGCTCCATGGATGCCCTGCCCTCTAGATGCTCAGCCCTACCTTCTCCACATTATGCTCACACTTCTCATCCCTTGGAGTGGACTTTTTTGTTTCTAGTACCAGGGGTTGAACTCACAGCCTTGAGCATGCTGAGCAAGTGCTCTATCACTGAGCCACACTCCTTAGCCCTTCTGTTATTTTCTTAGTTGGAGACAGGGTTTTGCTAAATTGCTCAGGCAGCTTCCTGGCCTTGAACTCACAATCTTCCTGCCTCAGCCTCCCGAGTCACTGAAATTATATACGTGCACCACAGCGCCTGGCTTGGATTAGACTATTTCCTTTCCTTCAAAAGGCACTTTTCCCCCTTCGGTAGACTGAGTAGTGAACAACCTGAGACCTGACTGCTTCCCTGCGGCGTTCACGAGATCGTCTGTAGTCTGATGGTGATCTTTCTGACTTTGTCTAGAAACCCGGGAAGACGGTGGCTGCTATCATCCACGACATCCATTCCCAGAGGGAGAGGGACATGTTCCGGGAAGCAGACAGGTGAGGCTTCCGCTGTCAGGGCAGGTTCCAGGCAGTTAGAAAACCTTCCAGTTTCACATTCTTACGGGGGATTTGAGTCACACTATGCCCTGCCCCATCCACCCACCCTTCTGGCCCTACCTGTTCTTGTTCCTGATGAGAAGCGCCAGTGCCGTGCAGAAGTGCTGCTCAGCCTAACCTCAGGAAAACGCGCAAGGCTGAGCTTCCTCTCAGCTGTTCTTCCTTTGTTAGGAAGCAAAATAGCAAAGGGTCTGTCAATATTTGGCCCTCTGGGGCAAATCTGTACCTTACTAAAATAGCCCAAACGTGTGTGCACGTGCACGTGTGTGTGAATGCGTACGCACACAACTTCTGTTTAGAGCCAGCTGTTGATTTTTCATGAGCCGAATGCAGATACAGGAATAAAAACGCAGATGATTTGAAGCAAACAAACGAAAAACAGTGACTTGAATCCTTACTCTGAACACTGAATGCATGCAATTTTCCAACTCATTTCTTCCAAATTGAAGTTTGTGACCAGGCCACACTGCGGCTACACATTGACCATGGTTACTCCCCTCCAGAGACAGTCCAGTGAAGGGCCAGCGCCTGGCCAGCAGGCTGTGGCTCTTTCCCAGGGCTGCCACAGAGGGCGCTCTGACCTCACTGTAGAGGGCACAGGTGCAGGCTGTTGCCCATGATGGTCAAGGCAGCCTGGTCCTGGCAAGATTCAGCACTGTGTCCCCTGGCAGTAAGGGCTGCCTGGTGGTTCTGCATTTGAGAAGCACATGAAAGATGGCCATGCTTTCAGGATACTGGGTATATGGCTCAGTCGATCGGCTTAATAACCAGCCTTCAGAGTGTACGTGTGTGTGTAAGTGTTAAGGCTTAGGATTTTTGCTCATGTTGTTTGTTTGGTTTTATTTTATCTTTTTAAATGGGGCTATTTGAGGTTTTTAAACAACATGTGTAAGGCCACACCGATCCGCCAGCAATTCTGTGGCAGCATGAAGAAGATATTAGGAAGTCTTGCTCTGGGTCTTAGGCAGGTCAGGGTCATTTTCGGGGTTGCAGTTTCTTCCTCTCAAACATGAGTAGGTCATATTTCTGAGGTCTCCTTCAGCCCTTAAATGTCTTTCTGATTCTTTGTTTTTGGTATCTCTGAGCCTTCCCTCCCACCCCTCAACACTTTCCAACAGTTAGCATCCCTCTTCCATGCCCAGGATCTTAACAAACTGAGAGGAGAACTGAAAGAGGAAAATGGAGGCCAAGAGGTTATCTATATTCTGATGGAGGCCAAGTGGAGGAGTGGCTTCAAGCCTTATAAGCAAAGAGCTGGCTAATTGGACCCGGGGTAAGACAGCCTCATCTAGGCTGGACCAGGACAACTTTGTCCCCAATTCCCTACCCACCACATCCCCAGGGGGAGTCAGTGGCCTGCTCCTTGAGCATAGCTTACTTCCAAGAAGAAGAAAGTAGGGTTGAGCCAAACCAATCTAATTATTCTACCCAGTTCCCAGAGCAGAATGAGGAGGAGGCCGAGAGTGGCCAGTGCCAAGCCTAGGGAATATCCTGGGAGGTTCTGGACACTCTGACTGGGAAGGTTGTGCTCAGTGTGTCTATGAGAGGGGCTGAGTATGTTGGCATCTGGGTGGAGTAGATGCAGGGTGCGCAGATTCTGAATGCTTTCCTTTGCTCCCTCACAGATATGGCCCGGAGCGGCCACGTTCTCGCAGCCCAGTGAGCCGGTCCCTCTCCCCGAGGTCCCACACTCCCAGCTTCACCTCCTGCAGCTCTTCCCACAGTCCTCCGGGGCCCTCCCGGGCCGACTGGGGCAACGGCCGGGACTCGTGGGAGCACTCTCCCTACTCCAGGAGGGAGGATGAGCGAGACCTTGCCCCCTGGAGGGAGAACGGGGAGGACAAGAGGGACCGGACGGACACGTGGGCACATGATCGCAAACACTACCCCAGGCAGCCAGACAAAGCCGAGCTGGATGAGCGACTTGAAGGAGGAAGGGGCCACCGGGACAAGTACCTAAGGTCTGGGTCCCCCAGCCCTCTCTACTCTGCGTCCAGCTACAAAAGCCGGGAAGACGGCTACTACCGGAAGGAGCCTAAAGCCAAGTCAGACAAGTACTTAAAGCAGCCGCAAGATGCCTCTGGGAGGTCCAGGAGGAAAGAAGAGGCCAGGCTTCGGGAGGGCAGACACCCCCACGCCGATGACTCAGGCAAGGAAGACGGGATGGAGGCCAAGGTCACTAAGGTCCCTGAGGGCGCCAAGTCCAAGCAGAGCGAGAAAAATAAAACCAAGAGACCTGATAGAGACCAAGAAGGAGCTGATGATAAAAAAGAAAGCCGAGTGGCAGAGAATGAGGTAATGGTGCAATTGCTTCCCCAGATGAGGTGAGGCAGGTCCCAGAGGAAAATAGCGATGATAATGTAATAATGGTGAGCATTTATTGAATGTTTACTATGTGCCCGGCACTGTGCGAAACACATTATCTCAATTAAATCTCTTAATCCTCACAGTAGTCCTAGGAGTGCTTGATGCTATTATTACTGCAGATGAGGAAACTGAGGCACAGAGAACTATGGTATGTTATTTGCCTGAGGACACTTGGTTGGGAAATGGCAGAGCCACAATTACACCAAGTGATCTGGCTGCAAATCCCACGCCACCTTGTTGTCTTTACTAGGCACATGATGGAAAGGCTTTCTGTAGTCCTGTTTGCCCAGGGTGGAGAGGCCCTGAGGTGTTTACACTCACAGAGTCCGCCAAGGGAGATTACATCTTTGGTCCACTCCATTCCCTCCTGCTATGAGCATCCACCAATCCTGAACCTCCAATGAGAGAAGGTAAAGGAGAAGTGGCCACCACCCTTTAAATTACACTGGGTACTCAGGGCGTGGTATGTTTCTCTAGACACTGCTCACAGGATTTTAGTTCCATTTTAATAAAAACACCTGGCAAGTGGATGGCACTTTAATCCAAGTGTGTAAGCACCAGGGCTTATGACCTGTTGCACTGCTTCTGTTCGCACAGCGGGGCTTGGGGAAGACTCTTGTACCACATTGATATTCTAACTTGGCTTACATTCCATCTTGCCAAAGCCACCTATCTTTAAGTAGGAGTGAGATAGCAGAAGTTTGAGGGATTGCCTAAGGAAACTCAAGTTTTAAATCTTCCATGATCTTCTAGTGACCCTCACTCAGGAGTTGGTGACAATTACTAAGTCCAAATAAGGAGCCCAAGCCTCAGCTAGATGAACACAAAAGTCACACTCAGCCTTCATTCCTATAGGCATGAGTGGAGTATCACTTTGCCGAGTGGCATGCTAAGCACAGGAGACGCAAAGGTAAAGAGGACATAACCCATATTATGACAGAGACCAAGGTCTAATGGTAGAAATAGATTTATAAACAAAATTACACATAATGAAACCCATGTTGGAATTTATAGTGAATGAGCCACCCTGTGTGTAGTTAACTGCACAGGGAGAAGAGGAAAGCTGCACACAGGAGGTGGTATTTGAGCTGGGTATTGAAAGTGTACAAAAAGCAGCCTGGCATTCTTGGTTGAAGCAGTAGCAAGAGCAAAAGTGAAAATAAAAGACTGTTTTCATGATCCTGGAGACACTTAAGGTGGCTGCATCTTTAGGGGATATTAAAGAATAATGTTTTTTAAAAGCAAAACCATGACTCTGGTATGAACATATAGTGAACACCTGTCAAAGACTTTATTCATCTCATTAATTAATGAGGGAGCCATAAGGTGTGTAAAAATCAGCTGAGAGAAGCTGAAGAGCAGGTGACTTGAATAAGCAGTCAAGCATGCCAAAATGAACTTACTAGTGATGTAAAACTGGCCTCTTCCAAGAGGACAGGAGATCAGTTACATCTCCACCAGATAAAATTTATTTGCATCTCTGTGAGCAAGAATAGTTTGCATTATATTCAGTTTGATGCAACTTACAGAATTATAAAATAGCTCAGTTCAAAGTAATGAAAGGTAAATACCTGTATAGAAACATATTCCCTGGAAAGATATGCTGGACAAATGCCAAGCATTCTGTTGAAAGGATACCTAGTAATCTTTTTTCTGCCCATTTCAGAATCTACCACACACTTTCCTGACTGGGAGGGAGGCATGGCAGGGAGAGGCACAGGAGATGAGACTAGGGAGGGTGGACTTGTGAAAGCCTTGGTACACCTTGCTAAGGACTTGGATTGGACCCTGAGATCTGGGGAACCAGTAAATGTTTTTAAGAAGAGTATACAATCAGCCCTCTGTATCTGCAGGTTCTGCATCTATGGGTTCAACCAACCACAGATTGAAAATATTGGGGGTGATGGGAGGTTACATCTGTAGTGAACATGTGCAAACTTTTTATTTCCTAAACAATACAGTGTATCTGTTTATATGGCATTTACATGATATTAGGTATTATGAGTAATCTACTGTTGTTAGGTGCCATCTAGCTGGGTCCAACTCATAGCAACCTTCACAGGGTTTCTTTCTTTCTTTCTTTCTTTTTTTTTTTTTTTTGTGTGTGTGTGGTACTGGGGGTTGAACCCAGGGCTTCGTGCTTGCATGCTCTGCAAGTGCTGGACCACTGAGCTGCACCCTCAGCCCATTTTTTAACTTTTTTTTTGAGACAGGGTCTCACTAAATTATGCAGACTGCCTCTGGTCTCGAACTTATGATCCTTTTGCCTCTGCCTCCCGAGCTGGGATTACAGGCATGTGCCACTGTGTCAGGCCTTCATAGGGTTTTCAGTGGCTGATTGTTTCAGGATTGCCTCGAGAGTGGACTGCCACATCCTCCCAATTTTGCAGTGCTGGAGATCAAACCAGGCTCCCCAGAGAATGGGGAGCAGCACTCTACCAACTGAGCTAAACCCCAGCTCATAAGTAATCTAGAGAGCTTTAAAATATGAGAGGATGTGTATAGCTTAGTTGTGTGTAATACTGTGCCATTTTATATAAGGGACTTGAGCATCAGCAGATTTTGGCATCTGAGTGGAGTCCTGGAACCAATCTCTTATAGGTACAGAAGGACGACTGTATTTGTTTGGAAGTGTCCACAATGCTGGGGATGGGTCAGCACCTGAAGCAGAGTCTCAGGAGGCTCTGAGAGAATGAGAGTTGTCAGGGGCTTGATTCCAGGCCTCATACTGCCAGCCAGTCTGCAAATGCTCTGCCTCATAAGGCAAAGGTGTAGAGCTGCTCCCGTGCACTTCCACCCACCTACACTTCTGAACTCTTCTTTGGGAACCTCATGCATCTTCTGGCTTTCATCACTTTGTATAACATTGCCCTGTTAGGAGTTCATACACTGTGGGTCATCCCAAGAACCCCTGATGCAAAATGGTTCCCAGAAAGCCCCACGTTTCTCCATAATTCTGTCCCTTTTGTTGGTTCTACGTCTTATAGCCATTGAGTGGGGACAATAGGTCATTGTTGGGGTCCTCAAAATATTGTTTCTGTGGTTCTGGAACCAGGCAGTCCATCACCATGTGTTGGGTTACACAGTTTTCTTTTCTTTTCTTTTCTTTTCTTTTCTTTTCTTTCTTGCTTTCTTTCCTCTCTCTCTCTCTCTCTCTCTCTCTCTCTCTCTCTCTCTCTCTCTCTCTTTCTCTCTTTTGTTTTTGTTTCTGGTTTATTGAGACAGAGTCTCACTGTGTAGCCCAGGCTGCTCTGGAACTTACTCTGTAGACACAAACTGGCCTCAAATTCACATCAATCCTCCTACCTCAGCCTCCCAAGTGCTGGGACTACAGCCATATGCCACCACTGTTCTCAAATTCTGTTTTATGAACTCAAGATAATACCAGATCCCTACGGGGATGCCCCAGGAGTCAAGTAACAGATAGTGTCTGAACTTGGGAATGAAAGCAGCAGGGCTGAGGACACGTCATTGCTGACCTAATTTACCAGGCACCTCTCTCCCACAGGGCCTTTGCACATAATATCCCTGACAAGGAGCCCCACCCCCACCCCCAGAAGTCCACCTGGTTTGCTTTCACCACCTTTGTCTTTACTTACAGCCACAAGCTTATCGTTGGCTGCTGTCTAAACATCTCAACATCCCAGCCCATTTTTCTCCCTTCTCTGCTTTCCTGTGTTCAGTAGCACTGATCACCTAGCATCCTTTTCTATTTAGTGTCTATTCTTACCCCTCATTCCCCAAGTGTAATCTCCACAAGGCAGGAATTTTTGTCTACTGCATTCCCAGACTAGTCCCTGTCTCTGGAGTAGGCACAGAGTGGCCTGGCAGTAAGAATCTGTTGAAGGAACAAATGACTGAGCCTGGACTCTGCAGGCAAAGCTCAGCTTCTGAGAACTAGGTGGTCCCCTGCTCTTTACCGCCTTGATGGTTTTGTTTGTAAAAGAGGTGTTATCAGTTGGCTGATGTAGCACTGTAATGAGCTTGTGCTCCTTAGAGACCCTCTGACACCTCTGGAGAGTGTCTGGGGTGGAGAAGCCCCTATATGCACTCCTTAGTGCTTGTAGATGGCCAAGCCCATGCGTGAGACCCAACCCTGACACAGCACCCTAGGAAGAAGGAAAGAAATCAAGTCCCTGAGTAAGGAGAGCCTGGGGAAGAAGAGTCCCTCCGTCTTATTGGAAGGGACATCAAGGGTTTCAGACCCAGAAACCCAGGGAGGGGAAGCCAGGTAGGTGGAATAGGACAAGTGTGGCCAAGCATGAGTGATAGGGTCATGGCAGACAAGGGCAGTGGTACCTGTCTGCTAGGAGTGACCAGCAGCTACTCAGCTCCACATGGTAGCTACCATCTGGGAATGTGTACCCCCTGCTGTCAGATTGGCCTTCTCTTAGAATAAGACCCCCGTCTGGATATCTATATGGACTTACCCATGCTTTAGAAACCGTATAGACTTAAGTATGTCTGTGGGTCACATGCACCCCAGGGGCCTGCAGAATGCAACCCCCTAGTATAAACAATCCATGTTGTAAGTGTCGATGAGTCACATCCAACTCATGGCGACCCTATGTACAACAGACTGAAACAGTCCCTGACACTGTGCCATACCCTGCGCTATGTCAGTGCTTCTCTGCTATTCATAGGGTTTCTGGTGACTAATTGTTTCAGGAGTGGGTTGCCAGGTCCTTCTCTCATTTTGCTTTGCTGGGGATAAAACCCAGGGCCTCAAAGCTCACAGAGCAACACTCTACCAACTAAGCAAAAAGAGGAAGAAATAGAAAAAATGCTTATGCTCAGTTTAGAGTCCCTAGCATGCCAGGAGACAGGTGCAAATTTGTTGTTCATTCACCCTATCCAACTCCTTCTGTCAAATCCATTCTCTTGTTGACCAGTGTCCACGGAGCACCTGGCACTTGTTGTCAGACTGCACTGATTCCTAGTCTCATGTTGCTCACAGTCTAGTGGAAAGACATGCTAATCGAGTCATTCCCCCAGCCAAACAGAAGAGTGTCAGGGTGAAGAGCTACAAAGCAGAGGGACCTATGTGACACTGTGGGTGCCTGCAGTGACTCACGGGCTTCCCTGGGCCTGAGGCTTGCCTGAGTGCAGAGGCTTTACCTGTGCTGAGAGTTGAAGGAAACTTAAGTATTTCCTGGGTGAAAAGGAAGGACAGCAGATACTGGAACAGCAAGTGCAAAGGCCCCAGGGGTGGCTACAGGCCGTGTTGCTGGAGCAGAGGGTCAGGTTAGCACGTTGAGAGGGGAAACTGATTTGTCTACTGGAGCCACATCATGCAGGACCTTACAGGCAGATTAAAGATTTTTGTCTTTATCCTAAATGCAAGGGAAAGCAAATGAAATGTTTTGGCAAGAAAGTACAGTGAGGAGCGCCAGGTGCGGTGGCGCACGCCTGTAATCCTAGCGGCTGGGGAGACGGAGGCAGGAGGATCGCAAATTCGAGACCAGAGGCAGTCTGCATAACTTAGCGAGACCCTGTCTCAAAAAGTTAAAAAAATAAATAAAAGGGCTGGAGGTGCAGCTCCGTGGTCCAGCCCTTGAAAAGCATGCAGGCGTGAGGCCCTGGGTTCAACCCCCAGTACCACAAAAAAAAAAAAAAAAAAAAAGTACAATGAGGATATGATTGTTTTTCCATTTTGGAACGATCACTTGATCGCCTTAGGGAGAAGAGATTTGAGTGGAGGGTACAGAACAGAAGTGAGATACCAGTTACAAAATGGTTTAGCAGTAGCAAAGGTCCTGTGGTGGCAGAACCTTGCTCGTAACCATGGAGACCTAAAGTCTTAGTCTATGAGCTGGCATGAACAGCTGTGTACATGGATTGCACTCATCTCTTCCCTTTAAGCTGCTGTTGTCACCTGGAAGTGACCCTGAGGCAAAGGGAAGCCCTGAAAGGCACTTTTTTGCTCTTGTGCCCTGCAGGGAGAAAGGGCAGAGGTCTGCCTAGTTAGGGGCTTCCAGCCAGGTCCCCAACACTGTCTCTACCTCTCCCAGCTTGAATGGGAGGGGGCACTACGATGTGGACGATGTGGACGTTCGAGTGTATCTGCAGGAATTGTTTTAGAAAGGTCAGGATTATTTATTTTGATAAGGGAAGGCCAGGGAGATAAAGAAAAGCAGCCATCATTTGATGGAAGCTATGGCTTCTGATGGCTGAAAAGATATCCGTTCAGTAGCTGCTTTACACTTAGGTTAGCTCAGAAGATTTAAGCAAAGCTTTTAGTGGAATCAGCCACTCCAGCCACTGGAAAGAGCAAGGGCTTGAGGATTTGAACTATCCATCCATATCCAGTCATAACAAGTTAAACCAGTTAGCCCTGGGCTCCTGCCCGAGCTGGCTCATTGTCAACTCAACGGGGGTGTGTCTGGTTGTAAGTTGTTAGAACTACAGTCCTTTACTTTGAACCATCCTTAGTCAAAAGTGTGGAGAAAATGCAGCTTGCCCCCCAGGAGACATGACAGTGGTCATTGGTTTGATGATCAAAGTTTGAGTCACAGGCAAGTACTGCCAGAAACATATAAAGTGGGGGTTGGCCAGTCTTTTCAACAAAGGACGAGATAGGAAATATTTTAGTCTATGTGAGCCAAGAGGCAAAATTGAGGGTTTTTTTTTTTTTCCTTCTGATACTGGAGGATTAAACATGCTTTGCAAGCGCTCTAACACTGGCCTGTACCCCCAGCCCATTTTTTTGTTTTTTATTTCGAGTCAGGGTCTTGCTAAGTTACAGGGGCTGCCTCTGGCCTTGAACTCGAGATCCTCCTTGCACTGCCTCTGGAGTCACTGGGATTGAAGGAGTGTGCCACTGTGCCTGGCTAAAAATGAGGAATTGTATATGGGTACCTTTATAACCATTTAAAGCATACTAAGACTGTAAAATGCATTCTTTGCTCACAGTCGACAAAAACAGGCAGTGGGGCTGGGGATGTAGCTAAATGGTAGAATGCTTGTCTCACATATACCCAGTACTGCAGGAGGAGAAAAAAAAGAGAAAGAAGTGTTCACATAAAAGCAGACATAGCTGGGCGTGGTAGCCCATGCCTATAATCCCAGCATTCAAGAGGCTAAAGAAGGAGGATTGCTGCAAGTTCGAGACCAGCCTGGGATGCACAGCAAGATCTTGCCTCAACAAACCAAACATACACACACCCAAAAAAACCCATCAACAATAAAAGAAAACCCCAAACAAACAGGTGTGTGAGTTGGATCTGGCTTGTGGCATGTAGGTTGCTGACCCCTGTTGTAAAGGCTGGTTAGAAGGCCTAATCCTCAAGCTAAACACCTGCTTTCAATTCCTAAGTTTCCAGACCTGGGCACTACCATGAGGGCCTTAACTGGGAGGACTGGCAGTAAGGATCAAAGAAAGAGTGCTAGCTTGGGCTATCACTCTCGCACAAAGACCAGGAGAAGAGAGACAAGAAGCACTGATTGGATGGCAACTCCCTTCCCACCCATAAAGGGCCAGAATATGATTTTTTTATGGTTAAGCTGGGTCTGTTGGGGAGATGTTGCAATGATGGCCAACCCCAGGGTCTCCCCTGCTTGAGTCAGCTCACCCTTGGCTTTTTGTGCTCATCCTCGCTGCAATTAATACCCAGTTCACTAGGCATTTCTGCCCCTAAAGACATTGTGCCAGCTTTCAAGACATTTCTATGCCTCCATCTGTCTGTGCAACCATGAAAATGTTACTTCACTTTTCTGAGCCTCATTTTGTCCTCTCTAAAACAAGTCTGATAACAGCAGCCGCCTCCCAAGGGTTCCGTGAGGAAAAGGAAATGTATAGGAATTGCATCTGATAACGGTTAGCTGTGTTCAATGTCACTCTTTTTCTCTTAGCTCCCCCCTTTTCCCTACCTGTGCTCACTGCTGGTTTGGTTTGTTCTGCTCTTCTTTTGGTAAGGCTGGAAAAGAAGGACAGGAGAGTGTGGAAGAAAGCCCGCATTCGGTGGGCAGACAGGAGAAAGAGACAGAATCTTCTGATCCAGAAAACTCAAGAACGAAGAAGGTAAATTTGTCCCAGATCCCGGCAGTGTTGATACATTCAGCCATTAAGGACAGCGTTACAGGAGTCCCCTGTACTGCCTGGCAGTGACTCCACAGGTGGTTCCATGAATGGCCCAGTCCCCCAGCACTTGCTGGGATCTTTCAACAGTCTTTATCAGGGAGCTCTTTAGCCATATGCCTGGGCTCTGCCTTACTCTCCAGCAACTTGGCTGTGAGGCTAAGAGAAAACATGTGCCCAAAAAAGAGTCAGGCTTCAGAGCCAGGCTCCCCAAATAGGCAGGTCTCTCAGGGGTTAGGGAGACGCTGATTAGGGTACTCGAGCTGGGGGCCCTGACCTCAGTCGGCTCAGACCCTGGGATTATTCAGATAGGTACTGTGCTTCTAAAGATTATTTTACTTAGTTAAAAAGAAAAACCCAGTTACAGTCCCCCTGGGTTGGGTTTCCACAGCCAAAAGAAATGTCCTTGGATTGTGGCCAGCTTTGTGCCTTTCCAGTCAGGTGAAGCTGATCTCATAAATCTGTCTGCTGAGCCCATGGGCTGCTGGGAATACAAGGGGAACATTTGAGGAGGGGCAAGCGAGAGGATGGAATTTGCTAGGGCTCTGGATGGAGGTTGCACTCCTACTAGGTTGGAGAGGGTGCTTGGAAGAGTTTTGTGAATGACTTCACCCTAGTCACCTTTAGCAATTCCCCTCCACCCCACAACACACAAGGAAATAGCTCCAGCAAGCATTTAGCAGTTACAGCTCATTCATTCCTTCAAAAACTATTTGTTGAGCGTATATTACATACCAGGGATTGAAATTCCTTGTGTCATCGTAAGCATGGTGGATTAAGGTTAAGGGCTCATTCTAAACCCCGTGCCATTTTGCATGTCATCCTAAAGATGAGTCAGTAATGTGGGACCTGAGTGGTTCAAGGCAGAAGGAAGACTGCCCAGCATCTTTCTGGTTTGATTGGTCCCTAGGTAGCTGAAGTTTGTGCTTCTGGTTGAATGCTCTCAGCCACTCTCTGACCTCCATTCTACATCCTTATACAGGAACAAGATTGGGAGAGCGGAAGTGAGACTGAGGGGGAGAGCTGGTACCCCACGAACATGGAGGAGCTGGTCACCGTAGATGAGGTAGGGGAAGAAGAAGATTTTATCATGGAACCAGACATCCCAGAGCTGGAAGAACTTATGCCCATTGACCAGAAAGACAAAATCTGCCCTGAAATATGTCCTTGTGTGATGACGACCACCCTAGACCTGGCCTTGCCCAAGGATTTCACCAAGGAGGGAGAGACCGTAGGGAACGGGGCTGCAGAAATCAGCCTCGAGCTGCCCAGACAACTGCCTTCCACGCGCTGCCCCGGTGACACGGACGTGGAGATGCCTGGCCTAAATCTGGATGCTGAGCGGAAGCCAGCTGAATGCGAGACAGGCCTCTCACTGGAGGACTCAGATTGCTACGGCAAGGAGGCAGACAGAGTGGAGAGCTCGGATGTGCCTCTGGTCCCCGCAGCCCAGCAAATGTCTTCCCCACGGCCAGCAGAGGAGCAGGCCCAGCAGCCTAGCCCCTTTCTCCATGATCACCAGGCCTCGGGGACCCCCGAAGACGGGGCTTGTGAAGGCGGCTCCCTGGAGAAGAAAGCCAACCCCCCTACTGCAAGTGACCTCCCGAGCCAGGCTTGCCAAGGCACGTTGACTGAGGGTAACGACCTTTCCTTTCCTTGTGGGTGGTTGGGTGGGGTGGACCACTGGTCCCCCCTGGAAGTGTAGGCATGCACAGACTGAAGTGGACAGAAACGTGTCTCCTTGAAGCTGATGCAGAAAGTCGTGCAGTAACAGAAGCAAGTCTCTGAAGGCCTGGCTAAACTAGCAGAGCTTTCAGGCAAATGGCGTGAAGGGGGTCAGGAGGCTGCATGGGCTCTGAAATGCAAACTCAGATCCACTGGGCTTCTCTGCATTTAGGCGAGCCTAGGTGGGCTTGGACGGTGAAAATTAGCCTAGGTTTTCAGGACCAGACAGCCACTCTGCCTGCACACTGGAGGACCCCCTGGCTGTTAGTTCTGTGATGTGAAGGGGCCAGTGGGGGGTGAGAGAGGAACAGGGCCTTGCTAGAGGGTAGAGCTTGTTTCCCTTCTCACTATCTTAGATCCAGTTTTTCCAGAGTCTGACAGTGGTGCAGGACTTGTCCCAGGAGCAACTCCCCCTCCACTAGAGGTGATGTGTCTATGCTCGGCACTGTGACATCATGAAACACAGAGTTTAAAATAGGCTAAGCCCTGGCTTTTCTGCCAAGTGGAAGCTGAGATCTATCAAGGGCTTGGGGAGGGGCGGGATAGTAGCCTTTAAGATTTTCATAGTGAAACAACGAGACATTCATTTTATAGAGAGCTTGTGGCAACACTGACGTTGTAGTGAGAACCGTAGTGCAGAAAATATAGGGGAAAGGCTGGGAAATAAATGTCTCAACCTAGAGCGTTGTGAGTGGCATGAGCTGGTGGGTGATCTGGAGACTTGGGCTTTCCTCCATGTCAAGCTGACCTGAGCTGTTTTTCACCTGCCTGGGTTGGAGTCTCCATGGAAACCATGCCATGAATGGCGTGCTTGTTGCTAGAGAAACACTGAGTCCCAGCCTACACACAGCAGGCAAGAATAAAGCATCACTGACATTTTCACCTCCCTCTGATGGAACCCTTTTGATTTTGCAGTATAGGTCTCAACATGTGGCTGTGTTAATGGTTTATTAGCTTACCCAGTATTTGGAGTTCATTTTTAATAACTCCGCTTCACAAGCCTGGGGTGAGAATGGTGCTGCCTTTTTTCCCAGCCTCCATGGATGTCAGCACAATTTTTGCCCTTCAACAATCCCTCCGCTTGCAGAGATGGAGTGATACTGATCTGGGGGGAATGGGAGCAGATCATCCCAACTGAAACCATTCACGACCCATCCTCCCCTGGGCCAAGTGCAAAGACATGCCAAGTTTTTTTGTGTGTGGCATTCTTTTAGCAGTGGAAAACGCTCTTAATTATAGTGCTTTGGTTCTAATTAGCAGTCACATCCCCAGCCTCATGTGATTAAGCAGTCCAAGGGACAATTCCCAATCACACAGTGCAGGGAATAGAATTACAGAGACTCTTTGAGGCATGCTGTGTTTCATTAGCTTTTCTGCCTGGGCTCATGTTTTGCAGAAAATGCCAGGTACATGGAAATGAAATCTCTGGATATGAGATCACCAGAATACACTGAAGTGGAGCTGAAAGAGCCGCTTTCTTTGCCTTCCTGGGAACCAGAGGATGTGTTCAGTGAACTTAGCATTCCTCTAGGTAGGTGGAATCCACAGTCCTTCCTGAAGTTCAACTCCAGGAAGTGACAGTTCTGTAGCAACTTCTAAGAGCCTGAGAGAGCTGTCTGTCATTCTGTTGTATTGCTGTTTTTAATGAATGATGCAATAACCTAGATTTGCAAGAGGCTAAAGTGTCTAATTTCAGTCTCCCGTGGTAGAGCAGATACTCCATGGGACCAGGCCTTGAACAGCACTGCACTAGGACCCAGGGCTAAGCAAGACCTGTTTTCTCTGTGAAGGAATGCTGTATTCTTAACCACATAGAGACTGTAAGTCTAGCCCTAGTTCAGGCAGAGAAGCAGAGGCCCAGTGGCCTCCATACATTTAAAAGAAGTGAGCTTCCCCTGCTACCATCTTTCTTCATGTTCTTGTCCCAAATCTTCCCAGAGCAATGCTACATTGAAAGACCAGCTTTTCCAAGACAATGAGTGATACCAAATAGACTATGTTTGGGGCACATGAAGTGACCTGGGTCTTTGTCCTTCCTGTTCTATTTATGGATGACATTGGACCCATAGACAAGTCACACCCTCCTGAGCCTTTCCTTATCTGTATGGTGGAACTGGACCAGATCAGTGGTTTTTTGATGATGGAAGTGTTGGGAGTGGTATGGAGAGAGAACACACTAATAGAACCACTTGGGACGCATTGTTAAAGAGGAGAATTAAGTAGAGTCCCAGGGTAGGGAGGGAAGGAACCTTAAGAAAGTTCTCAGGGAGATTCTGACAGCACCACTAACCCGGAGACTTCCACCCCAGCCCTCATCCTCCATGATCTCTGCATTGACTTTGAAAGGTTGGAAAGAATGAAATAAAGGAGGAGCAGCAGCTGTCCAAAGGGAGAGCTTTGGAAGATGTCACAAAAAAGTACAAAAAGCCAATGGCTACTCTGACCAGGAGTCTGCTCATCCAGGGAGGACTCCTCAGTGGAGGAGGATCTTCCCGTCCAACGTTCTCTTTTCATTTTCTTCTATTTTCAAAAAACCTCTTACTGTTTCTTTCCTTCAAAAGCATGCTTTTTATAGAATCAGATTTGGACAGCAGCAAACTTACTTTCTTCTTTCTTTTTAAGGGACAAATTTGCTGCCTAGCATCTCCCAAAACATATATTTTTAAAAAGAGAAGAAAGACAGATCTTAAAACAAACCATGATGCCTCTGGGCATTTTAGCCCTGGAAAACCGTGGTGCATACCTGCCTCTCAGAAGCAACAGTTCAGTCAGCAAACACTGGATCACATGGCACTGTGCTTTGTATTCTGTGGCACAAAGAATATGACACATGTCTCGAGCCATCCAAGAATTTGCAATCTAATTGATACAAGCAAAAATTAAGAGTGAATTCTTCTTCCTTCCAATTCATGTCTTTTTATTGATTTTTCATTACAGAGAATGTTAGATTATTGTAACAAATTCCCAAAATAAGAACCATATAATGTCAATATTAAAGGTCTTATCCTTCCAGTCTTTCTCCAGCCTCCAGAGGTTGCCACCATCATGCCCATAGATAGTTTTTCTCCTACAAAAATAAGATCACACTACACACATCATGCCTGCAGCCATGCCACTGTGGCATCCAATCCCGTCAGATCTCAGAAGCTAAGCAGGGTTGTACCTAGTTAGTATTTGGATGGGAGACTGCCTGGGAACACCAGGTATGCTGTAGGCTTGGGAGAAGGAGTCAGTAACCTACTCCCAAAAAACAATCAGCCACTGAAAACCCTATGCATAGCAGAGAAGCACTAATAATACTGTTTCGTCTGTTGTACAGAGGATCCATATGAGTTGGACACCAACTCCACAGCACCTAACAACAAGCAACAACACACATGTTCTGTGGTGTGCTTTTTTCACTTAACAGTGGGTCTTAGAGATCTCTTTGTGTCAGTACACGAAGAACACATTCTTTTTAACCCCTGCAAAGATTCCATAGTAAAAAATGTACCATTTGTTACTGGTCCTCTTGAGACCAGTTACTGTTACTCTTGAGAATCTAGGTTGGTTTCTATGGTTTTTTTTTTTTTTTTTTTTTTTCCATTGTAAAAATGCTATAACAGCTGAGCTTTTATTTATTATTATCACTCCCCATACAGGCAACATTCCTAGTACCTTTTATGTATTATTACATTTAACCTTCTTAAAACACCAATGAGGCGGGTGATATTTTTAACATCTACTGTCCAGATAAGACATCTGAGATGCAGAGTCACAAAGCTAATGTAGGGCAGAGACTGGAGTTAGGATTCAAATTCTGCAAGTATCTTCTTACCCTCTGCCCCCTGCTGCTTGTTTGGTTACCTTTATGTACATGCCAGCGTTTCTATGGGACAAGATGCTAGCAAGGCGGGGGAGGAGGACCACATGTATTTGCATTTTAAATTTTTATAATTGCTACTAAGTTGCAGGGCAGGGATTTAGCTCAGTTTGTAGAGCGCCACTCTGCAGTCTCTGAGGTCCCAAGTTCGATTCCCAGCACCACAAAAATGGGAGAAGGATATGGCAATCCACTCCTGAGGCAATTGCAAAACAATTAGCCATTGAAAACCCTATAAGGGTGGCTATGAGACGGACACGACTCGACGGCACCTAACAACAACAACAACAACAACAACTAAGTTGCACTCCAAAAGATGATACCAGTTTTCACTGCCACCTTGAAGGGAGTTCCCATTCCTTACCTCCTGGCCAACTTTGGATATCAGTTTTTAATCTTTGCCAACCTGTTAAGAAGAAAATGATACCTCATTTTGTTTTTTAAAATAGCTTCATTGAGATATAATTGACATACAATGAAGTGCACATATTTAAAAGATTCAGTTTGATCAGTTTTGGCATATCTATGTGCCTACGAGATGGCACCACTATGAAGAGAGTGAACATGTTTATCACCCCTCAGATTTCCTCAGACTCCATTGCAATTCCTCTCTTCCTACATCTTAATCTCAACATAGCCACTGATCTGCCACTACATATTAATTTGCATTTTCTCAAGTTATCTATAAAGGAATCCTATACTGGTTTTGCCTGACTTCTTTCATCCAGCATAATCGAGATGCATTGATATGGTTGAATGAATCAATCACTTGTTTCTTTTTATTGAGGAGTACTGCACTGTGGATATGTTGTTGTTGTTGTTGTTAGGTGCTGTCGAGTTGGTATCCGACTCATAGCGACCCTCTGTACAACAGGGGAAACACTATTGTCAGTGCTTCTCTGCTGTTCATAGGGTTTTCAATGGCAGATTGATTTTTTGGGAGGGGGTTGCCAGGTCCTTCTCCCAAGCCTACAGCTTCTGGTGTTCCCAGGCAGTCTCCCATCCAGGTACTAACCAGGCCTGACCCTGCTTAGTTTCC
>VMDO01000189.1:0-67041 GCA_007922755.1 Pedetes capensis | reverse complement strand
TGGCTGCAGGCCCCACTGTGGATATAGATTCTGTTTATTCATTTATCTTGTGCTGGACATTTGGGTTGTTTTCAGTATAGGCTATTACAGATTCTCTTCAGTTAGCTTAGATACCTATTAACTTATGGATTCCCTCGGGGAAGGGTATGTGTTTGTTTTCTGTGTTTGACAGGTGAGCAAACTGAAGTCCAGAGACGTTCTCAGTATCACATATCAAGTTCAGGACTCAAATGTCTGCTGTCTGACCACCCTGGGCTCTGTCTTCACATTCAGGCAGCAGCACAATGTTAGAAAGGGAGTTTCTGTGTGGAAGCTAAGAGCATAGGCAGTGAATGGCCTTTAATTCCCTGGGTTCACATCCCATCTCTGCTGCTTGATGGCTGAGTGGCAAAGAACAATTTATTTAACCCCTCTGCTTGGAGGTTTTCATCTCTAAATCAGGGATAGTACTAGAAGCCTACTATGCAGAGTTATTTTGAGGACAGACTGAATAAATACGTGCAAAGTCTTGGTACCTTCCAGTAGGAGGTACTTACTAAGGGGTGTCTGTTGTTACTATTCATTCATAAAGTATTGAGATCTGTTTCTTCTCACTGGGGCTGCAAACCTTTCACCTTCCAGGATTAGTCATTCCTGGCAGAGAGGTCTCCAGAGAAGGGTGAGATGATGTTTAGGTTTTGTCCCTGTGAAGAATAGGGAGGTGAAATAAGGGGTGTCAAGGACTAGGCATCCCATTGGGTGGAAAGGGAGGTGAGTGCTGTTATCAGGGACTGGGGGTGGGCATGGTTGGAGAAGGGCATTGCCCACATGATTCAGGCCAGCTGTGTATGACCCCAGCCAGCGTGAGCCTGCCAAGGCCTGCTCCTAACAGAACCAAACAGCAGTGCTGGCAAAATGCAAGCTTTCCCCTCTCTCCAACCTAGGCTTTACTAGGATGACAGAGTTGTAATTACCTGTGCCAGGAGCTATTATTAGCAGGCAAATGCAGCTCTAGTGATTGTGCTTAATGGAGACTGAAAAGTGGAAGAACTGTGTGGCTTCAGGACTGGGCAAAACCATGGAGTGTTTCTTGGTGCTGCTGCTTCATATCGCCACATTCCAGCGGCGTCCTGAAGCGGTCATGTGGGCATTGTGGCACCAGTCATTCTGGGGTGGATGACCAGCCATTTGGGGATTCTCCCGCCCCCCGCTTCCCTTTCCCCAGTGCTGACTTTTGGCTCCTGGTACTGACTCAACCCATTGGGTGGGGCCTGGGAAAAAACGTTGCTGCCAAACTGTGGAACTGATCCTCTGGGCAGCCTTGGGGAAAGGCTGGAGGGGAGGCAAGAAGGCTAACACATAGACATTTGCTTCTATGAGGCCAGTGTGGTTCCAAACTAACATTTTTTGAGGACCAGGCAGAAGGACAGATGCTTCCTCATAACACTGTGGCATGCTATTTCTATTTGACAGATGAGGAAACGAATCTCAGAGCAGTTAAATAATTTTCCTGAGTTCACACAGCTTAAGGAAAACTGCTAGGCCTGCTGACCCTAAATTCCATTTTCTCTCCACTGTGTGGTGGCTTCCAAGCCTTTGGTTTTGGCTGTGGAAGCCTTTGCTCAGGTGAAATCTCACCCAGCAGCCCAGATGGTAGTTGTACTGCTCTGGTCTAAAGGGGCCACGGCTGTCTGTTTGGTCCATGCTTTGGGTTCTTTGGAAGCTCCTGAGGCAGCTGTGCCCCTTATAGTGGTCCCAGGATAGGGACCGAGAGGCCTTGACCTTGCTCTGCCATGGAAACCCTGGGGCTGTGGTCCTGGTCCCGCTCTCTTGGCCAGCCCTTCAGGGTCTGGGACAGGACGGAGAGTGTCTCCTCTCCCAGAGCTTTCCTGTCGGATTCAGGGCCAGGGAAAACTGTTTTGCAGCAATACAGGAAGGAGGCTGGCCTTGCCTAAGGCTCCTTCCCTGGCCACAGCCTGGAACTTGATTGTCCCCCACAAGCCAAGCTGCGGCGAGGGTAGGAGGAAGACAAGAAGGGGGAAGGACGTTCCTCTCCCTCTGGGCAGCTGGGCAGAGTGACCCCCTTTCACTTCTGGGGCTTGCTGTGAGCTTGCCAGGCTGGCAGGCCACGTGGCATTTAGAGAAACCCAGGCCGCACACCACAGTGCAGCGCTCAGTCTGGCGGGCCAGGGCCCCTCCCTCCACTGTCCTCCCCCAGGCTGTCCCTTCTCACTCCTAAGTGGCTTTTTTGAGATGGAAAAAAAGAGCTCTAATTTCAAATCAGGGCTGCTTCTCCCTGACAAGGTCTCCTAGGCACAGCAGCTGCAAAAGAATGAGGTGAGGGAGCCCAGGTTTGGGTGAGGAGGCGGCTCAGGGCCCTTGGTAGTGGAGCCCTCCCTGCTGTGTCTCCCCGCTTCCACCCAGCATGGCCAGCTCTCTGCGCAGCAGAGAAGGGGAGCAGCCCAGCCAGCCACAGGGCAGGCCCCTAGCCTGCAGGTGGGACTTGGTTCCCAAGCATTAGCACCTCTGGCTGACTTCCATGGGGGTCCTGCTCTGTACAGCCCTCACACCCTGCTCTCTCACAGGATCATCACCATCAGACACCCTGTGTGCAGAGCACTTGTGGGCATATCCCCATTTTCAGGTGAGGAAACTGAGCCCCAGGAAGAGTTGAGACAACTTGGGCCAGGTTTCATGATTCTTCAGCATCTGCTCTGGACCCTCTTAGGCCTGGGCTCTTTCCACTCTGCTGAGCATGTCTCTAAGAGGGGAATCATGACCTCCCAAACACCTTCATAGGGGCTGCACCAGCCACCACAGCCTCAAAGATGAATCTTTTGGCTGTGACTGTCTCTTTTCTATGGCTGGGGAAGGGAAAGGGAGGCTTTCTTTCTCTTAGAATCAAAAAGCCTCCCAGAATTCTGGAACTTCTATTTAGCAAATCACAAAAGAAATATGTTAATTAATAGGTCAACTGGACTGGGGTTTAGCTCAGTTGGTAGAGTGCTGCTCCACATTGAGGACCCTGGTTCAGTCCCCAAGATGGCACAAACAAGAGAAGGACATGGCAGTCCACTCCCGAAGCAATCCCCAGTTAGCCATTGAAAACCCCATGAGTGTTGCTATGAGTCAGACCCGACTCAGTGGCACCTAACGACAACAACAACAATGATGGGTCAAATATAAAGAGTGGAGGAAGATGGGAAAATGTGCCTGATACACTATTATGTGAAAAAGGGAGGATACAGAATTACATTTAGAGAACTGCCCCCCCAAATGCTATGTTTAGTTGAGTCTGACTCATAGCAATCTGTTAAACAACAGAAACACTGCCCAGCACTGGGTCATGCACATGATCTTTTTATGTTTGAGCCCATTGTTGCAGCCACTGTTTTTCTTCCCATTTTGCGTTATGCCACATCATCAAAAGGAGGTCCTAGATGCTTTCCTCCACTCCCATCATTAAGGCCAACTCTACTTTGAGGAGGCAACTCTTTCCCCAGTCGCTTCTTGAATGCCTTTCAGCTTTGGAGGCTCCTTATCTGGCACTACATTTGACAGTGCTTCTCTCCTATTCCTGGGGTTTTCAATGGCTAATTGTTTTGGTGGGGCGGGGATTTAGGTCAGTTGGTAAAGCACTGTTCTGCAGTCTCTGAGGTCTTGGGTTCAATTCCCAGCACTACAAAAATGAGACAAGGACATGGCAATCCTGAAACAATCAGCCATTGAAAACCCTATGAGCATCATTAAGAGTCAGACACGACTCATAAGCACGTAACAACAACAACAACAATTGTTTTGGTAGTGGGCTACTAGGTCCTTCTCCCTAGCCTGTCTTATTCTGGAAACTCAGCTGACACCTATCAATCATGGGTGGCCCTGCTGGTATCTGAAACACCAGTGACATAGCTTTCACCATCACAGTGACACACAAGCCCCACAGCATGACAAGCTGACAGACATGTGGGGGGCCATATGGATACAAATAGATAAATCTCATGAAGGAACTATTTGGATTGAAGTGACTCTGGGTGACCTTTCCCCTCACTTTTATTCTCAAAATTTTCTTTAATCTAAATAGTTTAAAAATAAACAAAACTGAGAGCATTCTTCCAGAAACCTGTTCACAACTGCAGGCAGGGTTAGGAGAAACGAAATCAAAGATAGAGGAGCAGAAACCTCCTTCCTCCTTCTTTCCATGGAACTGAGATTCCCAAAGACAAGACTCTCACAGAACATATACTTGCTCAGAGCTCATCCCTTGCCTTCACAGCCACCTGTGAATGAAGTAGGTGCTGGTCTCCTTGTGACTGATTTTGCAAATGAGACAGGTTAGGCTTGGAGAAGCTGGGTGCCCAGCCAAAGTCAACAGCAAGCAAGGGGTGGAGCTCTTGCTCCCATTTCCTTTGATGGCTGGCAGGACCCCAGGGGCCTGTCACCACTTTCCTAACGCAGCCTGTCCACCCCCACCCTTCCGCAGGCGTGGAGTTCGTGGTTCCCAGGACTGGGTTTTACTGCAAGCTGTGTGGGCTGTTCTACACGAGCGAGGAGGCGGCGAAGGTGAGCCACTGTCGCAGTGCCGTCCACTACCGGAACTTGCAGGTAACCACCAACCTTCCTTGCTGGGCACCCTGCGGCGGGGGGCATCTCCTCCCTCAAGGTCATGCACAGGGGACTTGCCACTCCCCAAGCACACCTTCTGATCTGCTTCTGTGAGTTTCTATCTTCTACCTCATGGAAATGCCTGACTCCACCAGGCTGCTCCATGGGATGCCCCACTCCTGCAGGATCCCAGAGAACTTTGGCTTCACTACTTATAAACCCCATTTGGACTATTTTTTATTAAAATATCTGCCTCCCCAGCTAGCCTGAATGGAACTCTAGCTAGGATGGTGTTCTCCTATGACGTAGGAAAGCTGATCCCTGCCACCAGGCTTGGATGCTCCAGCTGTACACCCTTCTGTTTTTCTTCCTCTGTGCAGATAACCCTGTTTGCTGGGATAAAAACCAGGATTGTAGCCAGGTGCGGTGGTGCATGCCTGTAATCCCAGCAGATTTGAGGCAGAGGCAGGAAGATTGCAAATTTGAGGTCAGAGGCAGTCTGAATACTTTAGCGAAACATTGTCTCAAAAAGTTAAAAAAAAAAAAAAAGTGCTGGAGGTGCAGTTCAGCGGTCCAGCACTTGCAGAGAATGCAAGCACGAGGCTCTGGGTGCAACCCCCAGGATTGTGTTCCATTTAAATGTTCATCTAGACAGCAAATGATTATCACAGGCAGATTATGTGCCTGATACTGTTCTAGGCATTGGAGACATGATGACAGACAAAATCTCTGTCCTCATGGAGTTTCCCTTCTATTATAGGAGTGAAACAACAAATAATGTAACTAAATGACATAGTATATTAAAAGGTCACATGTAAAAATATACTGTATACCATATTTCTTCCAATCTAAGGTGCTATCATTTGTAAGATACTTTTTTTTTTTTTTTGAGTGTTTTATTTTTGTGGTGCTGGGGATCAAACATAGGGCTTTGAGCATCCCAAGCCCACTATCACTGAGCCACATCCCCAGGCCAAGATACTATTTTTTTTATACCAACTAGAAAAAGCAACACTGCAGATTATACAGTGAAACCCCATCATCTGTAAAATGCATTTCTATTTCAGAAATGTTAATGTATATTTTTTAAAAAGTGTCTTAAAATTAATGAACTGTGGTAATATATTCTATAATGTATACTCACCTAATATATAGTATATTAGAATGGAACTTCCAGTATGGGCTGGGTTTTAGGAACTTAGATTGGTATTTCAGATGCCAATCTGAATTTCAGATGCCAATCTGAATTTCAATCTCAATTTCAGATGAGGTTAGCATCTCAAAGCCCCTCCTGTTTTTACTACAAGAATCAGAGTTTGATCCACAAAGTATAACCTGACAGAAGTCCCCATGGTGTCTGTGCCCTCTCTCCAAGCCAGGCATTACTGTGACAGTTAAGTTGTTAGAGTGACTGATCCAGTGGTTCTTAACCAGGGGATGTGAACCCAAATCACCTGGGCAGTACTTTGCAAGTCCACATACTAGGTCAGCTATTAGTAGAGTTGGTGGGGCGTGAGGGGGGGCAGGAATACGTTATTTGAGAAAGTTCTCTACATGATTAGTGGCATGCACACTTAGTTGAAAAACTCAGACATAGGCCAAGTCTCTCGCTTTATAACTGAGGAAAGTGAAGCTCAAACAAAAGCTACATAATTTGTTCAAGCACATGCTGATAGTAAGTTACTGGGCCTAGGACCAGATCACCTGCTTCGTAATCACTATCCTCTTTTTACTCTACTAAGCTGGCCTTGGAAACTGAGACTTGTAATGTTGTGGCCTGGGTCACCATTTGTAAGAGATTGTCATTGGCTGTGGCCAAACTCAGGTCATTTAAGTCTCTTGATTTCCCTCCAGAGAGCAGCTGTTTGTGACCCAGAAGGCCTCAGGCCCTGCCTCTCCTGGAGCGGGGCCTGGTAGCATGAGGCCTGACTTGGCTGGAGTAGAGGGTTCAGACTGGGCTCCACAGAGCCACCTGAGGATAGCCATTGAGCCCAAAGACATCAGCACCACCTCTGCAGTCAGATCAAACCTGTAGAACAGCGACTTGGAAGGGCTTCTAGAGATCATGTGGTCCTAATTTTCCCAAACCTTGGTCTCTGTGCTGGCTGGCATCTTTTTGGAATGCAGCTTCCTGGGTCCTATTCACTCTCTTTAGTATGGGCCCAAGAATCTGTGTTTAAAAACTGTTTTTTTGTTTGTTTGTTTGTTTTTGTGGTGCTAGTGATTGAAGCCAAGGCCTCGTGCATGTGAGGCAAGTGCTCTAACCGAGCAACACTCCCAGCCCAAGAATCTTCATTTAAAAAAAAAAAAAAAGTGTCCCTGGGCAGGTGCGGTGGCACAGGCCTGTAATCCTAGTAGCTTGGGAGGCAGAGGCAGGAGGATCGCAAGTTCAAGACCAGAGGCAGTCTGCGTAACTTAGCGAGACTCTGTCTCAAAAAGTAAAACATGGGCCGTGGTCTGACACTTGCAGCTCTGTGATCCGGCACTTGCAAAGCATGCAAGTGCAAGGCCCTGAGTTCAAACCCCAGTACCGGAAAAAAAAAAAAAAAAAAAAAAAAAAAGTCTCTCCAGCAAGTTCTGCACCTCAGTGTGACAATCTTTTCGCTTTTCCAGCATTCTTAGTGGAATTGTGTAGCCCCCAGAGAGGCCACACAGTTCAAGGTCACTGTCACTCTGAGAGTTAGGAGTTCAGGCTTGCCAGGCCCTTTTCTTCAGAGCAGTGGAGTGCTCTGTGTCCTGGGCCTCTGGGCCAATCCTCAGACAGCCTCCCCTCCCCACAGCAGGCCGGCACCACTCTTGTGGTCCCCAGACACATCAGGTGTAGACATTGCCTAAGCTCCTTGGGCCAGTCAACCTCAGTTCAGGTTTCCCTGGCACACCTGTCAGGGAGCCTCGAGCTTCCAACACGGGCTTCCCAGATAGGGTTTCTGTCAGTGGCCTTGACAGAGTGCCTCTGGTGACACAGCCTTGCCCACCCCACTCCAGACTGTGCGTGTGAAAAGTGAAGAATTCAGACCCTAGCAGCAGGTGCTGGCTGACTCCTCAGTCAGACAACTTGTAAAGTTAGCACCCACCAGGAGGCCTTGAGGTGGGGCTTGGGGATCCCCTGGGAGACAGGAGACAGGTGGAAGGCACTTCCATCCTCTCCCAGCAACCCCTGCTGTGCCGTGCTGCTTGTCATGGTGCTGTGAGGACCTTCCAGAGTGATCCAGAGCAGCAGGTGGAGGCCATGCTGGATAGGAAGGTAGACACCTGCTTGGCTCTGGCCCCAGAGAAGAGCACGCCCGGTGCGCTCAGCCACATGTGCACCTCCCGGAGCCCAGGCAGGGGAGAAACAGGGCTCTCCTTGCCCACAGGCATCCACAGTAGCCCCTCTCCCAGGCAGGCTGTACCCAGCTCTACAAGCTAAACACAGAAGAAGACACCCACTTAACAGATGAAGAGCTCGAGGTGGGGAGATGAGGAACTTCCTCCAAAATTGATGGCTGGCACTGCAGCTGAGAAAGACGACATTCCTGACTGTGTGTCCATGCCAGGCACTGGGCTAAATGCTTTGCGTGGCTTCTCAGCTTCACAGGTGCCTTCTGCAGAGCTGCCTTGTTACCCTCCTTCCCCAGATGTCAGGCCCATCAGTCATTTGCCTGAGAAGAGCGGGATTTGAATCCAGATCATCTGACCACAGAGCCTTCGTGTGTAGCCACTGGGCTGAACTCAACCCTTTTGACTCCTGATGCAGGGCTCTGTGCACTGTCCTTGCTGCCCCGACACAGACCTAGTCCTGTTCACTGCCCTGACCCCAGCCATCCCAAGGACAGCCCCAGCTGGCTCGCTGGCTGGGGGCCAGTCTTAGCTGTGAGTGCTTTGTGAGTTGTGGAGGCCGTCCCCAAGTACAGAGCGGACAGGCCCCTTTTCAGTCCATTATGGGACTGCCATGACAGGAAACAGGTTGTTGGGGGTCTCTGATGTCACCATGTGCCGGTGCCAGCTTCTCTCCCTCTGCCTTTGCATGTGGAGACCTGCCTTTGCAGGTCTCTTTCTGGAAAATAGAATTATTGTGAGGACTGAGTTTATGTAAGCCAGGCAGAAAGAAGAGAGCAGCAAATCAGCACTGGGGCATGGCTGCTATTGTTGGTGTGTGTGCTTCCTACTTTTCCTGTAAGAGACTTGCATTGTTTGTAAACTAACATCATGGGGTCCTGTAGGCCCAAGAGTGACTGAGGAGAGGGTGGCCTTCCCAGTGGGCACAGGTGTTAGGAGAGGAGGTCAAGGCACTCCACCTCCTCTCCTCTCCTGCCAGGCCACCCTTAACACCTCCCTGCCTCCTTTGTCCCTCTCTCTACCCCAGAAGTACTTGTCCCAGCTGGCTGAGGAGGGCCTGAAGGAGACAGAGGGGCCAGGCAGCCCGAGGCCGGAGGACAGTGGAATCGTGCCACACTTTGAAAGGAAAAAGCTCTGATGCTGCTGCCACCACTCCCGCTGCTGCCACTGGAAGTTAGAGAGAAGGCCTGCCGAGTGGAGCCTGCCTGGACTCCGCGACACAACTAAAGCCCAAGAGGAAGGAAAGCCAAGCACAGTGTGTTGCTTGGGTTTGCTCCCAGAAACTAATGAAAGCATCCCAGAGTGTCTCCAGGTGCCCAGTCACCCTGGTGTGCCCAGCCCGCCCAGGGTCACCCCCTCCCTGTGGCCTTGTGTTTCTCTCCAACACTCTTTGAGTTTGCTTCTCTCTCTCTTCCTCTTGCCCTCTTCCTCCTCCCTCCTTCTGCGTCCAGGATCGTGTCCCTTTTATAAAATCCACCTTCTCAGGGATCTGCATTGTGTTGAAATTCTTGACAGGATACAGCAGGGTAGGCCAGGCTGAGTGATGCAAGGGGGAGGATTCAGGGAAACTGCGGGGCCCAGAGGGCCACTGCGGTGAACCTGCAGCAGTCTTACAGCCTGGCCTGGGCTGTCCTGTGCCTGGCCTGCTTGGGGCAGCTGAGTCAGGCCTGCAGTCCTGAGGGGCCACCAAAGAGAATCAGTTGGCAGAAGCAGGAGTGGCTTCATTAATGGCTTCCTCTAGCTGGACCCCACCTTTTAGAAAAGCCTACTTTTCTTCTTCTTTGGGGAGAGTGGTGCTGGGGATTAAACCCACGGCCTTGCACATGCTAAGCAAGCGCTCTACCCCAGAGCTACATCCACAGCCCAGAAGCCCCTGTTTTTAACGACTCTTTCATCCTCCCAATTATTCTAAAAACCACCAGATTTATGCCTTAAAGTAAAATCACATTTATTTTATGAAGGGAAAAAGAGCATCTCATCGTGGAACCTCTGATTAAGTCCTTCCAGGCTTATTTCCTTCCTCTTGATTTCAAGAGGTGTCAGGGTTTGTTCTACTTGGGACAATGGATTTGGTATAGATTCACTTTTGCTAAAACTGAGAATAGCAGTGTCTGCTCTCCAGCTGAAACAGTAGCCTGGACCGAGAGTGAATGCTGGCCTCTCTGCAGTGTGTGGAGTTGGCCCGAGTCAGTAACAAGGAACAGGCACTGACCTTGACTCACCCTTGGTGCCTCCACTCTGAAATAATCTCACAGTCAGGGAGAAGCTAAGGGCAGAGAAGGCTGCAGGGCTCAAGAGTGGCGTGTGAGGTCTGCTGGGTATGTGTAGGGCCCTATCCAACCATGAGGACGATGGAGGCTGCCCAAGGTCAACCACAGGTGCAGACTTCAATGTCAAACTGTTGCAAGGAACAGAGGCCTAATTCCCAGACCCCACATAGGTTACAGGGTCTTAGTCTGATACCACAGTAGAGAGTCTGGGACAAAGGTACTGGAAGAAATGAAGCTCTGCCAGAGCCATCAAGTGGGCCCAGGAAGGTCCGAAGGGAGCCTGGTGCTGTTTTCATGAGCTGAGATACTCTCCTGAAAGTGCCCTCTATGGCTTTGCTTGTGAAAAATAAAACAAGGCAGGTGGATGGCTTTCCCCTGGGACCTGCTTGTTTCTATTCCTGAGTGAGCACAGGTAGATTGGACAGGGATCGTGTGTGTGTGTGTTTTTTTTTTCCCCTTACACTGCACATTCTGCCCTCTAAACTAAGAGAATAAGGATGAAGAGCTAATCTGGTTTAGCACTGACCTTTAATCAGTGGAGAAACTGAGGTGCAGAAAGGAAAGAAATGTAGCACCTAAAACAACCATGTATGACCCTTAGGCATATGGTCCCTGATAGGGAGAGAACTGATGGAAACCTGTGAGAGCGAAGAGTCAAGGGAAGTCCTACAGGAAGACCAGCCAGTTCGGACGGGTTTAGTGAGGAGAGATTGCACAAGTTGGAAGAAGCAAGAAACCTGAGTCCACCCTCAGGCCATATGGGGTCTTCCAGAAGGTTGTATCTCCTAGAGAAAAGACTGAAGATTGAGGCTTACTTAGCTCATGCTGTACATTGGCTGACTCCACAAGTTTTAACTCGGCATTCTGGTCACCAGCTAAGCCTCTCTGGGTTCTTAGATGAACCTTTGAATCTATGTGTCTTTATTCCTGCCGGAGGGAATTCTGGGGGCAGCTGTTTGGCCTCCTCTATGAATCTTTCTGGGAAAACCCTACTTCCTCCATCAGAGGCTGAACTATGCATTATCAGAGAGGCTGGAAGCTTTATCTCCCAGCAAAGTGATAGCAGACCTAACCTGCTTCCTTGGCCTGCCACCCCAGCACTGTTTCCATGGAAATCCAGATGGCCCAGTTCCCAAGGAATGTAATGGCCCTCTTCCTCATAGACTGACCTTCCTATTGGAAAACTAGAGAGAGCTCCCAGGATGGAGAGAGAAGAGACAGCCTTTGCGTTCAATCAGAGCCTTCAGTTTCAAATTATCTGAGAGCCTATACTTGTGTGTATATATATATATTTATTTATATTTATTTATTTTTATACAATTCCATTGGTATGACCCTTCACCAACCTTATAATTTGCACTTTTTATTCCTATATGTGTCAAACACAATGCAGCATCAAGGGCAACCAGGAAAATATTGATTTCTTTTGTTAAAGCTTTTCTTCAGTGTTTTGTCAACCATTTAAAAGTGTCTCCCCAAAAAGGTTGCTCAAGCGCAGTTGCTACCATGTGCAACAGATTCATTTATACCCTGGGCTAATATGACAGAGGCCCTGTAATTTTCTTTCCATTGTTAACACCCGGAATAAATTATAACCAGGCAGTCCTTCCAGAAAATGTGGTGAACTTGATGTTGGTGTGAGAGCAGCAGCTGTTAGTATCAGGGTTTCTCACTCTTGGGCAGTCCGGGGCAGGGATCTGTTAGATTATACTTGAACTGGACCAGAGTTTGTTTTGTGAGTTTATGAGAACAACAAAAACACTAGTTAAGGTTGAACTTGTAAAGTGTTGGAATTTGTTGAGTGTCTTATAAATTGTCACCACTTTTCCTGATCTGTATAACTGACTCAAAGTGTTTGTTTTTACAAAAGAGAAGAAAAATATTTTTAATAAAGAGAATTTGGAAGCTTGTGAGTAAGTGGTCATGTGTCCTGCAAGGGTCCTTTGACATTTGGCCAAGGGTAGCGCACTGAGACCAAAGGCTGGGATTTTGTCTCTTTCTAATTCTCAAAGGTTGTAAAGGGTTGAGCAGAGATGACCAAATGGCTTCCAGGGAGGGTTTGTGATTAGGAAACCAGAATCAGAGACCCTCAGGGTGAGGCTCTGGGACAACACTGAAAAGGTAAGAAGCCACTGTCCCTTTTGGAGCCTCACATAGAAAAATTTCTTGCCTACGTACAAGGCCGTAGCTTTGCTCCCAGGGTTCCCTGGTCTTCTGACAGCTGAACCCAGTTGTCCTGCACGAGGGTCAAGCCACCTTTGGTGGTGACGATGGAGATCTGAAGGTTGGTGCTGTAGTGGCCTGGGCCCTGCCACTGTTTGCCTCCAGCCTGTTTCCTTGGGTGTAAAAGGGGATGATGATATTGACTCCCTTTTGTTGTTGTTGTTAGGTGCCATGGAGTCAGTGTCCAACTCATAGCAACCCTATGTAAACAGGTGAAACACTATTGTTAGTGATTCTCTGCTGTTCATAGGGTTTTCAATGTCAGATTGTTTTTTGGGAGTGGGTTGCCCGGCCCTTCTCCCAAGCCTACAGCACCTGGTGTTCCCAGGTGGTCTCCCATCCAAATACTAACCAGGCCTGACCCTGCTTAGCTTCCAAGATCTGATGGGATTGGATGCCACAGTGGTACGGACGCAGGCAACCCCCCTTAGGATTAAGGTAATCGCTGGTGAGAGCGTTGGTATGCTGCGAGGCACCTTATCTCATTTGTTGTTGAATTTGTGCTCTATGCAGCAACCCTCCAAATTTTCAGGAGTTTCTTCTAACACAATGCCAGTGTCCTGGGACCAGTTGGCCAGTCCTGTGAATGGCCTGGACCCTTGTCTAGGCCTTTCTCTCTTGTTGGCAGTGCTCCTGAGTAAACAGGGAGGGACTGGGCAGGCTGGACCCGGAGGGCAGAGTGGGACCGCCTGTAATTACCGGGAGATCGTGGATCTGAGGAAAGTTCCTGTCGAGCCTGTTGCTGCCCTCTTCACCACCCCGCCACACCCCCACCGTGGTGGCTGTCCTGGGGCTGAGCTCTGGCCTCTCGTTCCCTACCAAGAGGGCTGGGGAACATCCCTCCCTGTAGCTGCCATCTGTCCCCAGCTGGTCCAAGCAGAGAATGGGCCTAGAAATTTTTCTGCTTCCCTGAGGTCAGGGTCTAGAACGCCTGGGTGCCCCAGTGCCTAGACCCAGCACATTGCTCTGCATGGCAAATGCTGGAGGGCTCTGTCCCTCCTGGATTCTATAAGGTAGCAGCCCCTGGACCTATGCTATACAGATGCCCTGCCTGCGAGCCCCTGAGTTGCAGCTGTTCCCCAATGCCTGGCTGTTCCCATCTGCTCCCCGATAGCTCTGTGGGCCCTACTGCCTGCCTCTGAGCCAGTCCCCTGGCCCAGAGTCCTGACATTCATGCTCCCCTCCGGTGCCCACATCTCTCCCCAGAGATCAGCTCCTGAGTGCCCCTGCCTGACTGCCATGGCTTAGACGCTGAGGTTGCCCCTCACCGTGCCCCACTAGGTCAGGCCATTTGGATTCTGACCTTGGCTCCTTACTACTGCACTTGTCTGAAGGGGAATTAAAAGCATGTTTGACTACAGAGACCCCCAAGTCTTGATCCTTCCTTTTATTATTATTTTCTTCTTTTTGTTTTCCTCTTTTGAGAGAGGGTGTCACTATGTTTCCCAGGCTCTAGCGACCCTCCTGCCTCAGCCTCCCAAGTGCTGGGACTACAGGCTCATGCCACTGTGCCCAGCTTGGTTCTTCCTTTTACAGGAGCATTAAAAAAGGCCAGAGAGAGGAAGTGACTTGCCTATAGCAACACAACTTATTAGCCTCCAGATCTTGTGGGTGTACTGCTGGGGCCACGTGGGGAGTTTAGGCTATTTCAATTAGATTATGTCATGAATTTTCCAGATCTAGCCCTAGCTGGAGGGGGGCACTCAGCAAGGGACTCAAGACAAATTGGCGATGCTCATGCTTTGGGTGTGTTACAGTCATCTGGAGTGTTTTCTAGAAATGCAGATTCCTGGGCCCTCCCATGGGGAGCCTGGTCATGGACAGGGCCTGGGCATTTGCATGTTAGCAAGACTCTGGGGCATTCAGTGCAGGTGGCATCCACTGATCACATTTTGAACAGTGCTGCCCTAGGTGACAACCAGGGACTTCCCCAGCAGCTCCTAGAATAGAAGGGACATTTGTTTTACTGGGGTTGTGTGCAGGGGAGATATGAATGAAGACCATTCAAGGGAGTGGTGACTCCAGTATAGAAGAGGTTCAACAGTGGGGACCAGAGAAAAGGAGACCAGCCTCGCCATGGCAGATGGAGATGGAGCTGGTAGGGGCTGGTCGTGAGACTGCATTTGGCATGTGAGGTAGGATTTGTTTGGATGGATTCATAGTTCCTGTGCTTAAGCAAAGCCAGTCTCCCAGGCTTCCCTTTGTCCTGTGGGCAGAACACTGTAGATCCAGCAGTCATTCTGGGGAAACTGCAGTGACAGGGAGCAGGGGCATCACGAGGGCCATGGGGACTTGGGGTTCACACACACTTTTCTCTCCTGCCTTCCATGAGCCACTACTAGGAACAGCATTAGCCCTGCTGATCACTGAGCCACTCTGTAAGCTACCTACTGTGTGTACTCTGCAGAGCCCTTGTCCCTGGGCCTCTTCCTAGTGCTGACACACACCCTGCTCTTCTCCCCATTTCATACTGGGGAGAGTGAGGTTTTGAGAGACAAAGTGGTTTGTCAAGGTCAGGCAGTAAGCAGCAGTGGATTCAAACCTAAGTCCCCACTCCTCGAACCAGGATCTTAACCACTATTCTCCCCGGTCAGTCTGGGGCCTGAACCAACTTTTGTTCCTACATCCGAAAGCCCCTGGACTCTGGGTACTCCCTGAATAGCCTAATTTAGCTGTACTCCAGCTGCTTTTGACAGGCATACTCATTAAATTCCACAAACCAATCTCCCCAAAACCTCTTCTCCCAAGAGAGTAGATCAAGAGAGGCCCCCACCCACAGGAGAAGCAGGAGGGAGGGCTAAAGGGGGCCAAAGAAACTCTTTCTTCTCCTGTCTCTGGAGATTTTGCTGGGGTTGCTGCATCTCCAGGGAAGAGAGGAAGGAGTCAACTCAAGAGTAGGGGAGGAGAGGAAAGCACCCACTCTCTGCTCTTAGGGACTTGTGGGTACAAGGTGTGACCCAAAGGGGATTTCCCATGACCTCAGAATGCTAGCCAGTGCTTAGCACTTATGACCTCTCTTTCCCAACTGAAAGTCGGTTGTTTATTTACCTGCCATCTCTTTCCAACAAGGAATTGAGATGAGGTACAACGCAGGCCATGTGTGACCAGATTAAGTCAACAGAAAAATTTTAAATGAGGGTTCAGGAAGATTGGAGGCAGCAAGTATATGATCTATGAAGGTTAACGGCATGATGGTAAGTAAGCATGAGAAGCTATTGAGAGATTTCTGGGAGCCAAGGCAAAAAGAGGGAGCATAGTCTATTACACAGCTCCCTTGTTTGAGTGGAGACAGACCTCAAGTTTATCTGGAGATTGTTCTACCCGATTATATTCTAGTACTTTTGTGTGGTGTGGGCAGAAACACTGAGGCATTGGAAAAATTCTTGGGTAAGTAACAGCCCATCACTGGAGAAGAACACAGTGGAAGCACCTCTTGAGTAGACATTAGAGTGGTTCCTCCTCTGTATGAAGTGGATCCTGATGTCAGAAACATCTCCTAGTGTCCAAAGGCTTTGTACCTGTGCAGCCCACTAGAGAGTAGGTACCCTGGCTTGAGTTTGCAGGGCTTTCATTGTGCTTTGTTCTCATACTGTTTTACAAATTTCTCCGGTTGATTGGCTGAACTTCTATAGCCAGTGTCCCTAGGGCAGGAGGAGGCTCCTGCCATCTCCATCACCCACCTGTGCCACCCTGCCACACCTGACAGCAGAGAGCTCTGCCCATCTGGATCCTGGGAGGAAACCTCTTTGGTGTTCCCTGAAGGATGGCCGAAGCCAGGAGGGAGCCCCGCCTATGTGGGCAGTGTGGACTCCCTTAGAGGAGCCTGGGAACTGCCTCCCACACTTATCTGATAAGATGCAGCCTGGGGAGAGGGGCAGGGGCACCCTTTGTGCCACTGAGATTGCTATCCCTTCCTGTCTGCAAGCCTAGGAGGGTGAGAGCTGTGTCTCAGGGACAGATTTCTTTGCTGACGATCAGGACCCGTGAGTTCCTGAGGCAAATTCACCATGAGGTTGAGCAATGTCTACCTCCCGCCACCTCCACATTCCCATCTGTGCATCTGGTGTGGGCCTTGTGCTTGCCTGAGGTGGCTGGAGTAAAAGTTAGACAGAGTGGAGACTTGCTGTCCATTCCAATGGGGGTAGAGTGTTCACCTCCCTTACTGAACTCTCTCATAGTATCAGTCTTCTGGGCCACAGGCCTTGGGGGACAGTCCTTGTTACAGACCCCCAACCCCGGTAGGGAGTCTCCCATCAGGAACCACACACAGCCGCTTTGTGGGGCAGGCTTCCTCAGAGCCGCCACCCTGGTGTCCACCATCTTGGCCTGTGTGCTCCTGTATGCCTTGGCCTGGTGCTCAGCTCAGCCCATCCTAACCCTGCCTCCTCTCCCTACTCTCCAGCCCCACCAGCTTCCATTTGTGGCTCAGCCATGCTCAAGTTTCTCTGGTCACCAAACAGGGCCCTTCTCAGCTCTGTGTACGTGGTTTTCCCACTGTCTATAAATGTCCTCCTTCTCACTACTTGGAGACTATGACTTCCTTTAATATTTTACATCAATGTTTCCTTCTTTAGAAAACCTTCCTTGGTCCTGTCTGGCCCCTCCCCAGGTGTTCCTGCTCCACCCCTAGGTCCCAGGACTCTTTGCATCCCTACCCTAGACTCCCACACAGAGGCCCCTCTTTTATATCTCTTATCATGGAGCCTTGTGATCTGTTAACAGACTTGTCTCCACATTGAGTCTACAAGGGCAGGGAGCACATCCTCTTCCTCCCTGCCCAACACAGGGCCAGGATCAGTGGCTGTTAGTTGAAGGACTAAGCAGCCCCCTTGCCTATCTCTGGGACTCACTAGAGCAACAGACACTTGAACCTCAGGTCTCTGCCTATCACCAGGCACCACGAGGCCTGGCCCAGCCAGCTGGCTGTAAGACAGGAAGCAGGCAACAGCACCAGGGAGGACCTCACCACCCACCCCTTGCTTTACCCTGCCCTTCCTTCCCTCCCCAGCTCCCCCGAGCCCAGGCCCGGAAGTCAGCTCTGACACTGCTTTGTTGCCCAAAAGTGAGCCTTCAAGTAGCCAGATTCTTCTGTAGCCACAGAGCCTAGCCTCCCATGCAGGCCTCATCTCTGGGTTCCCAGGGGCTTCCCCTCCCCAAACCTGTCTGTCTTTTCTCTGCATCCCCACCTAGCCAGGCCCACCCCACTCCCTGGGACCTTCCCAGGCAGAGCTCGGAACAAAGCAGGTTTATGACAGTTGTGTCAACACTGGGTGGGTGGCCTCCGTTCACCTTGCACCTTGGAAACCACACCTGCCTTCCTTCCTGACTCCCGCACCTCATCAATGCCTCCTGTAGCCCCAGGGCCTGCGGGGAGCTCCTGGCACCCTCCTTTCCACCAGGGAGGTGCACAAAGCGGAAAAGCCCTGGAAGACAGAACCCTTGGTCTAAATTGACTGGGCTGGCCAGATGATTAATAATTAATCCTGACCTGTTCCCAGCAACAGACATCCCACAGCCAGAAATCAGCAGAGAAGGCCCTGCAGCTTAGCAAGAACCCTGCTCTGGAAGCCCCCAGAGAATAAGGGCCTCCTGGCCTCCATCGAAAGGTCTCCTCCACATGTTCCCAGAGCAAGCCTCGCTCCACTCTCCCCACAGGTTCCAAGCTCTGAGCTGCCTTGGGCCATTCCTAGGGTGCAGTCAGCCCTCCTGGCAGATCAGGTGGGAGTTCAGCTGCACCCATGTTGACACCTGATTTCCCCCTGAGCTGCTCCTGAGCACAACCGCTCCCTTTCTCAGTGATACTCCCACTGCCCAGCGCCCTGCGAAGGGCAGGGTGCGCTCAGCATGCCTCGGGCGGGCTGCTTGCCTAATGCTGGCATGGGAACAGCATTGTGCTCAGAGAGCTGGGAGCCGGTCAGCCAGGCAGCAGCCCACCCCTGTCATCAGGGGCATCCTACATTCTCCCTAGTGTCCTTTCCATCCCTGAGCTCCCTGAGACTCCAGGTACTCCTGGACACCGTGAAGGCTGAGGACCCAAACTCCAGGAGGCGGCTTTGTGGCCATATAGGGGCTCCCTCCCTCCACACGCAGAAAGGCTGACCTCTCTGCGTTTCCTTTTTCTTGCAGGTCCTGGGGTGGCAGGATCTCCCCTTTTTCCTTCCAGCTCCTTATCACTTCAGAATTATGAGGCCTTCTCCATCCAGTGGGGCACTCCTTTTCCACCGTGTCTAGCCTTTTGTGGCTAGTGTTTATTTGGGGGAATGGAGATAGGGTGGGGTTCAGCCCCTTGGTTCCCTGGCCTCAGGCCAGCCAGGCTGACAGCCCTTCTGCTCTGGGATGAGACCAGCCCCCTCCTCACCAAGCTCTCTGCAGCCAGTACTCCCAGCTGAGCCAGCCTGGCCGGCCTAGGGGAGTCAGGTTCCTGTCCTGCCTCTTCCATTGACTTGCTGGATGACCCTGGGGGACTGAAGCAGGAGAGAAAGACAGGGAAAATTGGGGGGACATGGGAAGGAAAGGGCTTCTCTCATCACAGAATCCAGTCTGAGACTTATTATTGAATTGAAAATTCCAGCACAACCAGAAAGAAAAGCTGCTGTGAGAACTGCCTGCATGAAAACCAGTGCTTCCCTAAGAATCTCACCGTACCAGATTATGGACTATAATTACAGTTAACAGACCTGGGTAATTTCCTGAAGACTACATATAGGAGGAACTTCCTCAACTACCTCAACCTAGGCATTTTAACAGTGCTCCTTTTCCAATCTGCAAATCTATACCAAGCACCAACTGGGACCCTGTTGAGCAACGTAACTTCAAAACCCCCAACTCACACTTAACCTGTTGTAAAGACACCCAAGGGTGCTCTCTCTCTCTGGATGCCCGCGTTCTCTCTGAAGCAGGTACTATCTCTCACCCTTCGTCTAATAAACTCAAAACTCTGCTTCACTTCTCTGGTTCTTCCTGAAATTCTTTTCGACGACCAAGACAAGGACCCGGCATCTCTCCTGAGTGGAGTTCCTGAGAAAGGGAACTCCTCAGGGCAAATGGTCACGTTGCGGTACAGCAACCCTAGACCTGATGACAGGACCACTTCCTTCTCCCTTCCCTGGACATCTTCCTCCCTGGAAAAGAGGCAGTCCTGCTGGTCCTGCCTCTCTCCCTTCTGGTGTGATGTGAGGTAGCTGAGAAAGGCCCTGGCCTAGGGCTAGGCACATGGGCAAGGGCCTGTATGCATGCCTGTTTGTGCACATGGGTATGTGTGAGAGTGCATGCATGCATGTGAAGCTCTCAGGAGCAGCCATCCCAGTTGGAGGTTTTATCT
Source organism: Pedetes capensis (assembly GCA_007922755.1). NCBI lineage: Eukaryota > Metazoa > Chordata > Mammalia > Rodentia > Pedetidae > Pedetes > Pedetes capensis. The sequence continues at coordinate 47,328 of VMDO01000189.1, read as the reverse complement.
TCTGAGCCTTCTCCAGATGCCTGTCACCCCAGCCGCCTGGCTGGCCCTTGTGGCAGGACGGTGCACCCACCCCCATCTACCTGTGGCCCTTGCTCAAGCCCCAACAACAATTCGTCTGGTACTATTCAAGGCCACTTTCCTTCCTGCTTTTCTTGCTAAAGAAAATCCTACCTGCCAAGCGTTTCTGTCTTTTGTGTGTCGAGTGCAACAGGCCAATAGCAGGATTGCAAAGAGCCAGAGGAATGGGGCTAGGGAGGGAGGCATCCACTGAAGATGGCTGAGGTTGGCTCCCAGGGAGAAGAGGAAGAGAAGGAGCAAGCAGGGGAGGGGAGGAAGGAGAACTCTCTCTCTTTGGGGAAGGATTCAGGGAGGGTTTGTGGTGTTTGGGTAGAGGCTAGGGATGAAGAGAGCAGCTTCTGGGCAGCTATGACATATCAGAGAGTTGGAAACCTAAAGAAACCAAAGTAGGGACTTAAGGAGGCATTGCTATGGGTTACAGACCTGATCTTAATGTTCTTTGAGAAATCCGAATAATAATTTTCATCTATTCCAAGACAGCACCATCTGTCAATCTTATCTTTCTATTTTGGACAACTAGGAAAGAAAACAACACTGTCAATCAAACTAACACACAAATCATTTGTTAGACACATCCTGTTTTCAGGCAGGTTAAAATGTGACAAAATCATGTGTATTAAAATATATGAATAGAGTACTTTTAGTTTGGATTTTAAAAAAGACAACAAGGTGCTGGGACTGGACTATGTGGGGCTGTTGAATTGATTTGGACAGTGTCCCTTCCTTTCTACCCTGTTTTCACCTTGAATCCTCATAAAGGATGCCTCCTTTCTGCCTGGCACTCATTTGCTCAGTTACATTTTATGGAGAGATGACATATTCTCAGTGAGCTGCAGTCAAAGTCTCTCCCAAAGTCTTCATAGATTTTTTTTTCCTATCTCAAATGACATCTGAAAGATGGCTGGAAAAATAGACACATGTGCACCCCCACACCACAGTCTGGACATCTGGATGGTCACAATGACTGGGTTTCAGTTCTGGTGTGTGTGTTTGGATTTGTGACAGCATTGGTGTCAATAATGTACCAATTGCTCTGATTATTCCAGCTTCTCGAGGAAAGTATAGAGGGAACTGTGTACATAAAGAATGCATTTGTGCATCCACAGGCAGGGGAGGTTTGCTGTGGTTTTAAGAAAGAAATGTGGTAGAAATTGAGAGACATGGCCCAGATCAGACTGCCTAGAGGGAAGCAAGAAGTTTTTTCTGCAGAACTTCCAACGACTACCATAATTTAAGGGATGTGCAAAGGAATCTGAGAAGCAGCAGCCAGGAAATGAGGAAGAAACCCGGGAAAGGTTGGTATCAAGAAAACCCAAGGGAGTATTTCAAGAGGGAGGAGTTTTGGTCACGGGAGTAGAATGTTCCTGATTGGTCAGATTAGCTGAGCACATCAGTGATTCTGAATGTAAACAAGTAGAAGACACAGAGTTAAACCGTAAAAGTGAAAAAGCTGAGGCAGGCAGAACTGCATTTGGGTGAATGCCATTTTATGTCTGTACCGCCTAGTGTGACATAACTAATTTTCATCAGCTTATGAACAGTCTAGACAGTCATTCTCCATCCCCAGCTCTGACATCTGAATCCCCTCTCCCTTGCCCCCACCAACCACCCTTGCAGATCCACTGGCTTCCAATTCCTGAGCCAAGCCTGCCCAAGATAGGAAACATGTCAATAGTCACACCCCACCATTGTTGAGAGGAGCCACAAAAGGAAGTACAAACACACACACAGTCTGAACAAGCTGGGATCTGCTCACGTGGTCCGGGCTGCTGGGCTGAGTTAACAAGCTGCCAAACTGGCTGCAGAAGTTAGGGCTGTCAGGGGGAAGGCTCGCACCTGGGAACCCGATGTTAGAGTTAATCCCTTCTCCTGCCTGCTGCTGGCGTCAGGCTCCCTCAGGAATAGACTCAGTCCTCAGCGAAGACACTTATTACCAACTTCTTTTTCCCTAATGACCCACACAGAGTTCATTTCTGCCTGCGCAGTACCCCTTCTCTCCTCCTGCTGTGAGATAAAATCACTGCTGCCAAACCCATTCCCTGAGATTTGAATGGGATGAGCTGCACGTGGGACCCAGACCTGACCATCAGAACACTTCAGCCTCTTAATCACAGTGATGGATTCAGGGAGAGGAAGATAACCCAAATGGACCCCCTAGAACTTCCTCATGATTTTGCCAGAACCATGCAAAAAGCCACATTGTAGTTCTGAGGTTGCTGTGTACAAGGGGTTCTCCACGTGTACAATACAGATCTCTACATGAGGTCAGAACTATTTTTGTAATCATATAGAGATTTTATTTGCCTTTTTCCCTGTGTTCACATTCACACTGATGGTGCAAAGACAATGGTGAGTAAAATCACTGGCACCTTCACTGTTCTATGGGAAAGAGCTAAGACGCAAGGAGCTGTGGCTAAACTCAACAATGCTGAGGTATGACTATTTATGTGTCTTCTCTTGGTCAGGCTTGACTCAGGAATTGGAACCCAGAGATCTTGAGCTATGTGAACACCGTGCTGCCTATACTTTGCTCTGCAGTTGCAGAGGTCTTAGCCATTGATCATACAACTCCAGGGTACCATGGACATATATCTATGTAAATAATCTTATAGAGTTGTTTAGTGCACAAGCTACATGACCATATGCGACCATACCCAGGGGTACTGAGAATTGTGCTCCCCAGACTACTTTCCATATGACTGGAGTGCCACAAAATGCAACTCATGACAAGATGCCATAGTTAAATAAGCTTGAGAGGTTTCTTCTATATATCCCTCTTTTGGAGACTCTTAATGGAAATCTGCACACTAAATGTTCTAAAGTCTCTAACAACATAACCTGGTGACTTTATTTATCCTTTTCTATCTCTACTACTTCATCCTGTGATCATTTCAGTTCAAGGAGAATTTGTGCCATGGGATATTGGGCTTTAGCAAGTGCTTTTGAATAAGTTGACCCTCCATGTCTGTAGGTTCTGCATCCACATGTTCAACCAGTCATGGATGAAAAACATTAGGCTCTTTTTTGAAGGTGTACAGACTTTTTTCTTATTGTGATTCCCTGAAAACTATAGTATAACTATTTATGTAACATTTACGCTGTATTAGGTGTGTTTGTTTTTTGTACTGGAGGCCTTGCACATACTTCCCAAGTGTTCTGCCACTGGGCCCCACCTGTAACACATTTTTTGTTTTTTATTTGGAGACAGGATTCCACTATTATGTAGGCAGCCTCTGGCCTTGAACTGAAGATCCTCCTGCTTTGGCCTCCTGAGTCACTGGATTTACAGTATGTGCCACTGTGCCTGGCACTGTATTCGTTATTATACATAATCTGTTGTTGTTGTTGTTGTTGTTGTTAGGTGCTATCTAGCTGCATCTGACTCATAGTGAGCCTCATAGGGTTTTCAATGGCTGATTGCTTCAGGATTGCTTCAGGAGTGGATTGCCATGTCATTTTCCTATTTTTGCGGTGTTAGGGATAAAACCCAGATCCTCAGAGAGTATAGACCAGCACTCTACCAACTGAGCTAAACCCCAGCCTATACATAATTTAGAGATGATTTAAAGTATATGGAGGATGTGGGTAGGTTATACGCAAATATTATGCCATTTTACAAAAGGGACTTGAGCATTCATGGATTTTGGTATCCATGAGGGGATCCTGGAACCAGTGCCCTGTGGATACTGAGGATGACTATACCATAAACTCTTCAAAAGCAAGGATTATCTCTATCCTATTTTCTGCAAAATGCTCAGGGCTTGACCCATTACAAACCCTTAAAATTTTTGGTGAATAAATTAATGAGTTAGTGAATGATTAATCCCTGATCTCCTTGGTACTCTTTTTTTTTTTTTTTTTCATTTTTTTTCATTTTTGTAGTGCTGGGGCTTGAACCCAGGGCCTTGTGCATGCTAGGCAGGCACTCTACCCTCTTGTTCTTGTTAGGTGCTGTCGAGTCAGGTCCAACTCATAGCAACCCTCATAGGGTTTTCAATGGCTGATTGTTGTGGGATTGCCTGGGGAGTGGATTGCCACATCCTTCTCCCATTTTTTGCCATGTTGGAGATAAAATATAGGGCCTCAGAAAGTGCAGAGTGGCACTCTACCCAATGAGCCAAACCCCAGCCTCAGCCCCTCTTAGTATGCTTTATATGTTTACAAGAAGTGAGATCCTGGCTGTCCATTATTTACGTCATTTTGTCAGCATTGAAATCTGTGCTGTGGTCAGTTGTCTTCCCAAAATGATACGTTTCCCAGGATGCAATGAGATTTTAAGCATTCATATGTTCCCTCTGTGCATGAGGCTATGCAAGCACAATGGTTTCCCAGTAACTCAGCCTCCTGGAGGCCTCCTCTCTCCCTGTGGTTTGGGCTGGGGAAGAACCACAGGCAAAGCCCTTCCCAGTGGTTTTTGTGTCGTTAACAAAGAGCTCCTGCCACCCTTGGCAAAGGAAGGGCCTACAGCCCTTCTAAGCCCATTTTCTGATTCTGGGGTGGTTGGGCAATAATGAAACCGTCAGGAGTGCTTCTCAGGAGCTGCCAGGCTTAGCGTTGTTTCCTTCTTTGAGATGGTTAGAAAGTGCAGGATTTGGGGGACAGAGGCAAGAGAGTGAATGAGAGTATCCTACACTGTATTATCTCGTGAGGGTCCTAAACTACAGCTTGCAGCCAGATCCAGCCCACGGCCTACAAATTAAAAATCGTTAAAAAGCAAAACAAAAAAAATATTTTATGCTATGTGAAATTCAACTGTTACTTTCTGAGATGAAATACATAATATCTTGTTCCATATCAGCACACACAGAAGAACATTGGCAATAGATTTGGGGTTTTCTTGCTATTTTTTTTGTTATTCAATTTACTGTGGTATTTATTTCTGTTCTATAAATCAGTGGAATAAAATATAGAGCCCAGCAACAGATCCACACTTATTTGTTGGCAATAGATTTTAACAATAGAAGACACTTTGAATCCCAATGAAGCAAAATATTATTCCTCAAAAAGGAATTTCATCCTTCTCATTTGGAGACGGGGCTGGGATTTAGCTCAGTTGGTAGAGTGCTGCGCTGCAGTCTCTGAGGTCCTGAGTTCAATTCCCAGCACCAAAAAAATGGGAGAAGGGCCTGGCAATCCACTCCCAAGGCAATCCCTAACCAGTCAGCCATTGAAAACCCTATGAGGGTCGCTGAATCGACGGCACCTAACAACAACAACAACATTAGGAGACATGATTAACAATAATCATTATATTTTGAATGTCATGAATAAAAGTATCTTAGAAATTTGTTTTCTCCTTTATTTTATTTTATTTTATTTTATTTCATTTCATCTTTTTTGCAGTACTGGGCTGTTGAACCCAGGGCCTCACATGTACTTTGCAAGCACTTTACCACTAGGCCTTACCTCCTACCCTCTGTTTTAATTTCTTATCTTAACAACAATTTGAGACAAAGTCTCTCTAAGTTATAAAGGATACCTCTGGGATCAAACTTGTGATCCTCCTGCCTCTGCCTCCTGGATTGCTGGGATTACAGGCGTGCACCACAGCACTTGGACTCTTTAGCTTTTTAAGTACCTATATAAGAGCCTCATTTTGCCTCCTGCCCAGAGAGCTTAAAATATTTACTAGCTGATTGTTTTCAGAAAAACTCTGCCAACTCCTGCTCAAGTGGATTATCTGCAAAGACGGAAGCTGCAGGATATATGGGAGTCTAAGTAGATTCATTAGTCACCAGGTTTTTATGGGCGCCAAATATGTACAAGGCCCTGAGTGTACCATTGATGGACAAAGCAGAAATACAGACGTGGTCACGGCCCTTGGGAGCTGATGATCCAAAGCAGGTCGTTGGAAATTGACCAGCCCATGTGTACTTGTTGATAGGATGGTGAGACAAAGGGACCCTTGACAGCTTTGGAATTTTAAAGTGTCAGCTTGTCAGTGGGTCACCTTGGCCAGGGTGAGGCTGCCCAGAAGGGCTCCGTTTGAGAAGTTCCGGAAGGGTGTATCAGGAAGGCAGGATCAGGTGAGCCTCATGAGACCAGCAGGGGAGAAGCCAAGTCCGGAATGTCAACCAGGATGGGGTGGCACTGTCCTACTGGTCCAGGCAGCAGGCCAGAGAGTCAGCCAAAAGCAGCACCAGCAGATGAAAACCAAGGTGAGGTGGGGCCCCAAGCAGAGCTGCTTGGTCAATAGCCTGTTTGCCACTCTCTAGAGAGGCCGGCTAACTGGGCAGCTCAGCCCCTGGGCTCCAGGACTTCTTATCACAGCAGGGAGGCAGGGTGGCCCTCCTAGCAGTTCACAGACCTGGCTTCATTCCCTTAGATGAGCAACTTGTGTTTTCTTATAGCGGCAGTCTTCAGAGGAGTCCACAGTAACTTCCTTTGATCCTCCCAGAAAAGATGTGGATAAGGCCACACGCACACCCTAGAGTTAAGGAAATGGTACAAAGGGGAAACAGAGGTGTCCGGGTACACTGCAGTCATGACACCTTTGGTTTGAGGCAACATCAGTTGATGGGCTGGTGCCCTTTCAGTTCCCAGCTCATATAGACTGTGTAACCTTAAGAAAGAGAGAATATTTGGGTGCCTCAGTGGTCACCACCAGTGCCTGCCATGGAATGCTAAGGCTCCCGGAACAGGGGCATGGGTTAGAGCATTGTCCCAGAACATCCTGCAATGCACCCCTTATCCCTCTGTTGCCAGAAATCACCCAAGAAATGGCTCCACCGCTGGCCACAGACTGATGCCCATCCACGTAGATACTTACAAGCCCACATTGAATCTGTAAGCTATTCTTGCTACATCCCCCACCTCAGGAGCAGCCAGACAATGGGAATGGTGAGTTTAGGAGCCAGGTGAACCTTACCTGGAATCCTGGTTCTACTATCCAGCAACAGCTCTGTCATTTGATCTTGGTGAGTGACAACTTTTATTAGTTTCAGTAAACTTATGTGTAAAGCTGACATAATGATGAAACCTACTAAAAAGCTATATTAAAAAAAGAAGGAAAAGTCCTCTTTATATCAACCAAATCCCCTTCCCCAGATATGCTTAACAATAGTTTGGTTTGAACAGTTCCAAATTTCTTCCAAGGTATATGCTGACACAAATACTGTATGGGCATACACACATGCATATTTTTGTAAACCAAATATTACTATACATATTGGTCAGTAGTTTTATTTCTATCCAACAACATATACGTATCGTTTCAATTCAACACATATAAAAATTATCCTTTTCAGTGACTGAATAGTATTTCCTAATATGGAATGTTGTAATCAACACAACCTACTGATGGATATTTTGTTGTGTTGTTGTTGTTGTTAGGTGCTGTCGAGTTGGTTCCAACTCATAGTGACCTTACATAAAACAGAATGAAACACTCTCTGTGCCATGCCGCCGACTGCTATCAGTGCTTCTCTGCTATTCATCAGGTTTTCAATGGCTGTAGCTGGGTTTAAATGTTCTTCTGTAGACTTGCTACAATGGACATGTGTATTTGTAAATCTATGTTATTATTTCAATGTCTTGAAAGTGGATTGCCAGTTCAAAAAGTTGTTGCTGTTGTTAGGTGCCATCAAGTTGGGTATGATTCATAGCAACCTTATGTACAACAGAATGAAACACTCCCTGATTCTGTGCCAGGCACACGATCTTTTTAATGTTTAAATCCAGTATTGCAGCCATGATGTCAATGCATGTAGTTGAGGGTCTTCCTTATTTTGTTGACCTGTCACTGTCCCAAACATTATGTCCTTCTCCAGGGACTGGTCTCTCCTCATAACATGTCCAATATATGTAAGACACAGTCTAGCCAACCTTGCTTCCAAGGAGCACTCTGGGTGTACTTCTTCTAGGACAGATCTGTTGGCTCTTTTGGCAGTCCATGGTATATTCAATATTCGCCTCCAGCACCATAATTCAAAAGCATCAATTATTCTTCTGTCTCCCTTATTCAACGTCCAGCTTTCACAACCATATGATGCGACTGAAAATACCATGGCTTGAGTCAGGTGCACCTTCATCTTCAATATGATATCTTTATTTTTCAGCACTTTAAAGAGGTCTTTTGCAACAGCTTGTTCGGATGCAATGCATCTTTTGATTTCTTGACTTCTTCTGTAGGTGTTGATTGTAGAACCAAGTAAAGCAAAGTATTGGACAGCTTCAGTCTTTTCTCCATTTACCATGAAGTTGTGTAATGGCCCAGTTGTAAGGATTTTTGTTGTGTTGATGTTGAGGCACAATCCATACTGAAGGCTGTGATCATTGATCTTCATCAGTAAAAGTTTCAAATTCTCTTCACTTTCAGCAAGGAGTGTTGTGTTATTTACATAACACAGGTTGTTAATGAATCTTCCTCCAGTCCTGACCACGCATTCTTCATAAAGTCCAGCTTCCCGGATTATTTGTTCAGCATACCGATTGAAGAGGTATGGTGAAAGGATACAGCCCTGACACACATCTTTCTTGACTTTAAACCAGGAAGTGTTTCCTTGTTCTGTTTGAACAATCACCTCCTGGTCCATGTACAGATTCCTCATGAGTACAATTAATGGCTCTGGTATTCCCATTCTTCAAAATGTTATCCATAATTTGTTATGATCCACACGGTCAAATGCCTTTGCATAGTCAATAAAACATAGATATCTTTCTGGTATTCTCTAGTTTTTGGCTAATATCCATCTGACATCAGCAAAGATCTCCCTGGTTCCATACCCTTTTCTGAATCCAGCTTGATTTTCTGGCAGTTCCCTCTCTATATACAGCTATGGTCGCTTTTGAATGATCTTTAGCAAAATTTTACTTACATATGATATTAATGATATTGTTTGATAATTTCGACATTCAGTTGTATCCCCTCTCTTGGTAATACGTGCAAATATGGATCTCTTCCAATCAGTTAAACAGGTAGCTATTTTCCAAATCTCTTGGCATAAACAAGTTAGCACCTCCAGAGCTGCATCTGTTTGTTGAAGCATCTCACTTGGTATTCTCTCAATTCCTGGAGCCTTTTGTTCCAACAATTCCTTCAAGGCAGTTTCCTCTTCCTTCAGTACCATTGGTTCCTAATTATATGCAATTCCTTGAAATGGTTAGTCATCCACCAATTCTTTTTGATATAATGAGTCTATGTATTCCTTCCATCTTCTTCTGATGTTTCCTGTGTCATTTAATATTGTCCCTGTAGAGTTCTTCATTATTACCTCTTGAGCCTTGAATTTTTTCTTCAGTTCCTTAAGCTTGAGAAAAACTGAGCATGTTCTTCCCTTTTGGTTTTCTATCTCTAGCTCTTTGCACATGACATTGTAATATTTGCTTTTGTCTTCTCCAGCTGACCTTTGAAATCTTCTATTCAGTTCTTTAACTTTGTCATATCTTCCTTTAACTACTCTATATTCAAGGGCAAGTTTCAGACTCCCTTTTGGTATATAGTTTGGTCATTTTTTTTCCTGTCCTTTAAGTACCTTTTTGCTTTCCTCATAAATCATGTCTTTGATGTCATGCCACAACTCATCTGGTCATCAATCAAAAAGTACACATATTGAAAATTCTAGGAAATTCTGCCAAGTCACTCTCTTCCCAAAATTATGCCAATCAATAATTGTACTAGCAATGTGTGAGACTGCTCATTTCCACTGGGTTCTACTAATTCTTAAATTTTTGTATTTCCCTGACAATTGTGAGGTTAAACATCTTTTTATGTTTATTAGCCACTTGCCTTTCTTCTCTGACTTCTTCGTTTATATTTCTTGTCCATTCTTCTGTTTAGATCCTCAAGTTGTTCTTACTTATAGGAAGTCTTTGTACTTTAAGTATGGACATCTGTCAGCAGAGAGAAAAGACACTGTTTTGAAGCCCAAGGACTGAGATAGGAGTCTGAAGCAGGTACGAGGTATCAGAGGTCTGTGCTAGATATGAGGGATATTAATCCTCCATCTGTTAAATTTTGCAAATATTTCACCTGACTCTACCATTTTTTTTATTTGTGCTGACTTTCATTATGCAGGAGCTCAAAATGTTCCAGTATTCAAATCGGCAATTTTTTCTTGACTTCTGGGTTTCCTATCTTGCTTAAGCACTCTCTTCATCCTCATGTAACGTAATTAGTCTTCTGTGCTTTCCTCTAATGCTGTTATGACTTCGTTTATTTACATGTATGTCTTTTAGGAATTTATATTCCCAGCATAGTTGTGTTTCTGAGGGATTTTGTTGATTTGTTGGTTTTTCTTATCCCTCTAAGTGCATTAAGGAAATGACAAAAAGGTTTTTTTGGTTGTTGAGTGAAAAAGGCCAGTGTGTGAGCTTGTTAATGTACTTATTTACATGAGTAATTTGCAACTTGTTCATACTGGTTACGAATATAATTGTTAATACTGGTTATTTCTGTATGATGAGATTGTAAATGTGTCTAATTTTTCTCTCTTTTCATTTGTGTTTTCTTGTTTTTCTATGTAAACTACTATTATTTGTGCACTGGAAAATATTTAAAGAGAAAAGGCCCAGGAGGGGTGCTGATTACCCAGGACTTCATATTGACCTAGACAACCCTGGCCTTGAAAAGCACCTGGGGCAGTTTTGTTAGGGCTGCCCCATGCTGGTTGGTGTTCTTGGCTCTCAAGCTTGAGGCTTGATCAACAGCAGAGGTGTTTAGCTCACTTGGTTACATTTCTCTAGAAGCCCACAGTGTTCACACAGGCATAAAAACAAAAGCTGAACTCATTGAACTAGGATGTTTATTCTGGCCACAAGTCTCATTTCCCGTCCCTGCCCCCCGCCCCCCCTCGCACAGTGGGTAAGCCACTCATGTTAGGGAAAGTTCACACTCTAAACATGAGAGAAAGCCAAATAATTTGATATTCCAGGCCAATTCATCAACAAACGTGTTTGTTTGGATCATCCCTTAATAGTCAGTGTTCAGAAACAACATGAGATCAATGCGATTACCCATCACGGCCTCTGTGGTTAACCTGGATCATTTTTCATACCTTTTCAGTAGTATCTGTGTCTCTGCTATTTGATTTGATCCTTGGACCAAACTGTGATATGCAGGGAACAGATGTAACTATGCCCTCCAGAGCACTTGTGGAAGATGTGGGTCTTTTCTAATGTTTGGAGGTCCCGCATATTGGAGAGTTTCTCCTTTAAACACCTGAACTATTTTTATTTGAAACATTTGAAATAAAAATTTTCTACAACAATATGCTGTAAACCCCTGCCTTGTTGAACTATAGCTACCAAGTGCAGCCATTTGAAATTTCCTGGAGAGTCAGTTGTGGTGGTGCATGCCTGTAATCCCAGTGGCCTGGGGGGTGGAGGCAGGAGGATAGCAAGTTCGAGACCAGGGGCAGTCAGTGTAACTTAGCAAGACTCTGTCTCAAAAAGGTAAAAAAAAAAAAAAATGGGCTGGGGGTGCAGCTCAGTGGTCCAACACTTGCAAAACATGCAAGTGCGAGGCCCTGGATTCAACCCCAGTACCACACACACACAAAAGAAAAGAAAAGAAAGAAAAGAAAAGAAAAAAAAGATATTTCTTGGAGAAGTCTTTGTATCAATATCAGTCATCATACTAGGCTTCTAGGTATGGTGGCCTCGGATGCATAAACCCGGCTGCCCTAGGACTAAATGACCTCCGTTGTTTTTAAAGATCTTATTTCTGCCCTACAGTTTTTCTTTCCCTTTCCCTGCCCTTATTTACCTTTTTATGTTTCTCTCAGTAATCAAGTGTTTGTTACCTATAGTACGAAGCCAGAAAAGCGAACATATTCTCTATATGTAAACTAAGAAAACCCAGGCTCCCTGGGAAGACCTAAAGGTCTTTGAGTAGGGGAGAACAATGACAAGTGGAGTCATCTTTTTTGCTCATGGCCAAGTCTTTTGGGATTTTTTTCCCCCAGTTTCCACATTGATGAGTTATTACTGCACCAGTCCCACTTTACAGATGAAGGAATGTGTGCCAATGAGATGTCATGACATGGCTAAGGGCACATGGCAAGAAAGTAACAGAACAAACACTAAAATGTGGGTGGGTTTAGCCCTGATGAGCCCAGTGGGGAAGCTTGGCTGGGACAGAGCTCTCCAGGATTCTCCCCAGACACATGGGCCAGCTGTAGACTCTTGCTTCTCTGGGAGGCTTAACCATCTCCCCGTTCAACCTGGATTCTTTCTGCTTATGAAGCAGGGCCCTTTATCATCAGGAATTAGAGTGTGGCAAATAGCTGTGCTTACAGGCAGAGTGCTGTTTTATTGCAGCTGCGTCCTGCAGGAGATTGCTCAAGTTTATCTTCTCTAGATAGCAACATGCTGAGGGCTGCATTGTTATGATCCAAATTGAAATCAGCTGCAAAACATCTAGTACCGGACACATTCACTTAGGCAACTTAAGCTTAACTGCTATTCACTGACACATCCCATCCCCAACAGGCTGACTCCTTCCCAGAATGCTGAGACCTGGGCCATGGTAAGCTTCTCTGGGCACCATAAGTCCCAGAGGACTCTGTCTGCTGAGGTTGGACTATTTTCCTGAGCTGGGTGCCTGCCTTTTGTCCCTCAGGCTTGATTCTCATATCTTTCATGTAGGGAGATGGCTGGGTGAGAGGGCAGAGGAGGGAGACAGTGGCCACCAGGCTGCAAAACACTCCCAGCCAGGAACAAGCAGCAGCCTTGGACTGTGGCACCTTTTGTGCAATTTTTGAACTATTTCATTTAGGGAATAAGGCTCCTGGGAAAACTGTAGAAAATGGTCTTTCCCTTTTAGAAATTCGACAATCTGGCTACTCCAGATGGTACAGGACTAACAAAAGGCTCCAAATCCCTCGGCTCTGATCAGCCAACAGTTGGCCCTCTAATGTTCAAGCTATCACTGAAGACCATGTGGGACTGGCCATCACTTTTCCTCCCACTCCAATGAGGAATCACCCCCCCCCCTTGCTCTCAGCCTTCCTCGTCTTTGATCTGCACCCCTCCTAATGCTCTTATCACTTTCCACCATATATAATACTCATTTTTATGGGTTGTGTCACTCCTACGGGTCTAATCTATATGTTCCTTAGGGCAGGGCCTCTACTTGTTTATCTTTGTACTCTGAGGCCTTAATGTGGTGTGCGCTGTGAGGTGCACACTAAAATTTGTTGAAGTAAACCAGGGACCCTCCCCCTTGGCTGAGTTCACCCTGAGAGAAACAAGAAGGCATCCACATTCCCTGCTCTACCCGTGAGCAGGAAGGACACTTCCACCCTAGCCCTCACAGAGGGCATTTCAGATAGAAAGTTCTGGGTCCTGTGGTCCAGCTCACACAGAGCCTTTGTCCACAGGGTATGGTGTTCTCCAGCGAGGAGTTTGTGTTGGCCGTGCTGGCAGGGGCAAGGGAAGTGGAGGCCTCCTGCCTTCTGCCAGAGGGCTCTCCTCCAAGAAGCCAAAGGGGAGGAGCAGGAGCTTGGGCCAAGAAGAACCCAAGTGGGACCTTGGGAGAGGAATACCCTCGTTCAGGGCAGTGGATAAGAAGCTCCTCAAGAGCTCGAACTAGATTTTGAATTGCAAGGCTGCAGTGGGCAGTAGAAAACTTGGGCAGATAGATTGCTTGGATTCAGAACCTAGCCCTGCCTATTATTGCTTGTGAGGCCTTGGGCTTTTTTTTTTTTTCTTTCTACCTTTAAGAAGCTCAGTTTCCTCATTTGTTGTGTGAGGGGGATAACAGCAGTATCTTGCTGGATGTGATGAAGACATAGAGACATAGGGTATTCTGGGCACACAGTTGTTGTTAGGTGCCGTCGAGTCAGCATCCAACTCATAGCGACCCTCTGTACAACAGGGGAAACACTATTGTCAGTGCTTCTCTGCTGTTCATAGGGTTTTCAATGGCAGATTGATTTTTGGGAGGTGGTTGCCAGGTCCTTCTCCCAAGCCTACAGCTTCTGGTTTTTCCAGGCGGTCTGCCATCCAGGTACTAACCAGGCCTGACCCTGCTTAGCTCCCGAGATCTGACGGGATCGGGTGCCACAGGGCTATGGCTGCAGGTGGGCACACAGTAGTTACTCGATAAATGGTAAAGTCCCTATGAATTTTTGTATTTCCACAGTTCCCAGACTGGTGAGCTAATAAAAGGCCAGGGCTACAGAGAACACCCAGGCAATGGTGTCAAATGACTAGCAACTCAAAAAAAAAAAAAAAAAAAAAAAAAAAAAAGGAAACAAAATCACCATGAGTAGACCCACATTTAAAGGAAGGGGGTGGTGGGGAAGACAATCTGTTCCTCCTTAGGGAACACTCAATGGAAGAACTATATCAAGTTTTGTTTCATAAACGTTCTTAACTTAGCATGTGAATAGGACGTGTGTGTGTGTGTGTGTGTGTGTGGTGTGTATGTTGTCCCTGTGAGCTATGTGTGTATGTGATGTACAGTATGTGTGTAATGGGTATGTGTGTGGTATGTGTATTTTCATGTTGTTGTTGTTTTTGTTGCTAGGTGCCGTCGAGTTGTGTCTGACTCATAGGGATCCTTATAGGGTTTTCAATGGCTGATTGTTTCGGGATTGTCTCGGGAGTGGGTTGCCACATCCTTCTCTCATGTATCTTCATGTGGTATGTAGATAATATGTACACGCGTGTGTGATGTGTGTCATGTCTACAGTAAGATTATGGAGGCCTTGTCTTTCTCACCTTCGACTGTGCTCATAGTGAAGAAAGGAAGGAAGGACACACTTATGATGTAAACTCTTGATTCTTTTGTACACGGGGTTTTCTTTCTATATATTTCTCCCAATAATATTTCTCCCAATGGCTCTCGTGAAAAGAAAATGAGTCTCAGATAGGTTACTTGTTTACGTTCAACCTGCTGGTTAGTGACAGAGGCCACCCTGGGCCTAGATCTGCCTGACAACAACAGGCATTATGAGGTTGACCCCTGAAAGAAGAAACCCCTGAACCCACACAGAGTTAGGGTTTTGTCCTATCGGCTGACCTTTAGGCAGCTTTTCTTGTGGTGTGTCCCCCAAATAGCTGTGCTCTGCTCTGGCTTCCAGACCTGAAACTTCCTGCACAGCTCGTTGCCACCCTGTTTTTATTTTTGTCAGCTCTTCCTCTGCACTGGCCTTACTTCAGTGAAGTAGGCTCACTGAGGGAAGAAGCTTGGCCCCGGGGCTGAGGCAGAGGCACTAAGGGGGCCTCAGCCCAGGACAGCCAGGTATGTGAGTCTGTACATTCCCACCAGATCCAGTGTGGCTGGAGGCCCTGGAGAGCTCTAGCTTCCTGCCATTCCTGGGGGGCCCTATGAACTGCCGCGGTTCCCCTCCTGGCACGTTCTCAGTGGAGCGAGGGTTCTGCTGCAAGCGCTGCAGGCTGCTTGTTGCGGTTTGTTCTCCTGAGCAGCTCCCTGCAGGCCCAGTAAATGACAGATAGGCATCAGCCCAGCCAAACAAGGAAGTGAAACTCCAAGGACAGCCCCACACATGTTCTTGTACAGAAAATAGAAATTTTATTAGTTCCCTTATTTTTGTTTTTACCAAACATTTATTGACAAGTACTTGCATTGTGCCTGATGCAAAGTCAGGGCTTTGCCTTTCAGAAGCCCGTAGTCCAGTGTGTGTGTGTGGTCAATGTGAAAACCAAAAGGTGAGCCTAGGAGACCAGCATAACAGACAAATAAATAACAAGAATAATAGGAGTGACGGAGAAAATGATCATTCTGCCCGGGCCTGGGAGAAACTCACAGGGGTCTGAAGTATCAGTCAGAATTCAATAAGTAAAAATAGTATCAATAGCAATTAGGTATTTACAACATATCAGACATCCTGCTAAGTCCTTTACAAACATTATTTCATTTAATTTGAGCCACACCCCTAGTGCAACAGGTACTAGCATTATCCCTGTTTTCTAGGCAAGGAAACTGAGGGGGCAGAAGCTTTCAATATAAGGCAAAGTTCAGCAGGAAAGACATAGCTATGCTTTGTTAAACTGTTCAGATTTCATGGGGCACCAAGAGCAAAGAGGATAAAAATATGGATTTATTTTTGAAAGATTTCTTAGCATACAGCACAGCCTGCTTGAACACGATGCCCTCTTGGATACAAGGTCATATATACTGCCTCAGTGATGTCTGGGAAGCAGCCCTTCCATAGAACAAGTTGCAACTTATCTCTGGCCCTGTTCCCAGCAGCCCTGCGGCCTCTGCTTTTTAAGAGGTCTACCCCATGCTCTGCCTGGAGAAATTTTATAGAGCTTCCTGTGCTTAGGTTTCAGAAAACACATATAGTCTTAATGCATTGCCCAAGGCTACTTCTCCACTGATTGTACCAGAACCCGAGACACTTTACAGGTGGTACTTAAAGCATTCCCAGGCCTCTAGTATTCCCTGGGAAGCCACTGTCAGGGCTATTATGACTCAAACACCTTTGAAAGGGGCTGAAGTCAGCACTTCTTTCTTCTGAGATAGGGGAGTCTCCCAGAGGATAACAATACTGCCGGGATAACTTTGGTCCTTTGAAAAGAGGCATTTGCTCTTTAAGGTAATGCAATCATGCTTTGGTAAAATTTTAGCATCGAACAGTTTGTAGAGTTTCCAAAAAACCAGCTCTGTCAATGCCCATGGCCAGGCAGCTACCTTTGAGTTTGCTGAGGTCTATGGCTTTGGGCCTACTACATGTATTCATGACAATGAATAAAGCTGATTAAACTTTATCATGTTGGTTCCATTCAGTTCTTATGCCTCCACATTTGCCTTATCTCTCCAATGGGTTCTTAAGAGAAGGTAGCTTATAAGCAGAATCACTGTACCACACAGCCTCCTGGATGAAAATTTGTGTAATCATGGAAAGGAGCTATAGGTAGAATCTTAGACCATTGCTCAATCCAGAGATCATATGGGATAGAGCACAGCCCCAGAGAGATCCTGGGGGATCTTTTAAGTTTTACAACATCAAAGTAGTCAAAAGACCTGAGTTCACACATCCAAATTGTGGTAGAATTAGGATTGGAAACCAAGTCTCTTGGCTTCTAGTGCAGACCCCATTCTACTGAATCACTGTTTTCCAGAAGGCACTTTGCACAAGGGTGCCACAGTAGAGTTCGCCAAACATTGAGTTAAAGAAAATCACATGGTTTTACTTGTGTCACTGTAATTTTCCAAGAGGGGAGACAATAAGCCGTTTTCCTTAACTGACTGTCTTAGCACCTTTTTGCAGCAGAGCTTCTAGGGAAAATATTTTGAGAGACATCATACAATGCTTCTTCTCTTATATTAGTTCAAGAGTTTTTAACAATAGATTTGTGGGTGATGGGGCTACGATTTTGTTTAGGAACTTTTGGGAGATTCAGCTTATATATCTGGCTTACTGAGGTTAACACAATGGAAGGTAACTGCCCCAAACTGCCAAGAATGACTATTAGGTCATCCCAAGGTAGCATTTTAAACTATTTTAAGGACCATTGTTGTCTTAAAAATCAATTTTGTTTTGCTTTCCTGTTGTGGTTATGTTGAAGGCACTTTGATTCTGTACCTAGTTTAATATACAGAGGAAGGGCAAGGCTGGAGGCACCTCCTGGTGGAAAACCCACTCTGAATATGCACACAAATGTAGCAACATGCCATTTTCTAGAACTTCTTGATCTTTTTTGGGGACATGACTCTTTTTTGTGTCTTATGAAAAAGTTATGGACCTCCTGTGACATCAAATGCATATTCATAATAAAACTTGCTTAAAGTTTTAGGGTGTTCTTGCATCCTTTGAAGCCCATCAATAAATCACTGACCTACATTCATTGCCCTCAAGAGAACTTTCTAAAAACAACACACACACACACACACACACACACACACACACACACACACACACACACGAAATGATGGTTAAGAGTTTCTGTTGCCTCCTCAACAGTTATTTTTTTTTTCTTTCTTTTGAATTCTTGATTCTTGGAGGGCAGTTTGTTGTCTCCTAGTTCTTGTTTCGATGACAACTGTGTCAATTATGCTGAAGGGCTGCCAATCGTGTCCCTGTTTATGCACAATTGCAGAACTTAGAGATTTCCTGGAGTTGTGGTTTAAAATCCCAATCTTAGTTTTTCTTTCTGGAAGCTGCTCTTCTAGCTTTTGGAAAGAAGACAAGGGGGATGGAAGAACCAGAAGTACAAAGCCCAAGCAGGGAAATATATGGAAAAGGGAAGGCAGCTGCAGGCAGTGAGATCAGGCACTATGGTTCAACAGCCAGACTGCTTCCCCTTCCTGGGCCTCACTTTGGGTTTGTTCACGTGTAATCTAGGCAAGTTGGTCTCACTAGGCCATCTCCCAGGCTCTTCTGTTTCTGATCTTCCATACTGCTGACTTTATTTTTACTATATACACCTAACAACAAAAATCAATTTCTCCCTTGGCTTTCCTTGTTCTCTTATTTGTCATTACTACTACTACTACTACTACTACTACTACTACTACTACTACTATATTGTTTTGCTAAAAATAAATAGAGGTTTGATCAGTTCTGTTCATTAATTTCTTTTGCTTTTTCTTTTTTGCTTGTTCCTACTTTTTCTTTTTTTTTTTTTTCCCTTTATTGATAAATGTTGGTGGGGCACAGAGTAATACAACATTTGCTTTTTCCATTATGCAACTATTATATCACTTTTTGTTACATTTCATCAACTTACAAAATCTATGGAATCTTTTGACTAATATGTAGTAAAATGCATATGCATTTATAGGTTATATTCCCTTATTTTCCCATGTAGTTGCATCATTTACATTGAGAGTATCCTCTCCCCCTTTATCCCTTTACATTGTTTCCCCTTCCCTTCTCACCTTCCACAACCTTTGCTTCCCTTTTCCTTTTTCTTTATGTGTCTTCCTCTACCTAGCACTTAACCTTTTGAGCCCACTCTGCACCCTTCTCCATCCTTCTCTGTTTGTGTTCCCTTCTCCCTCTCCTCCTCTCCTCCCCCCCCCCTCCTCCCCCCTCCTCCTCCATTGTCGTCTTTGTCATCTTTGTCTTCTTCTCCTCTCTCTCTCTCTCTCTCTCTCTCTCTCTCTCTCTCTCTCTCGTCTGTCTCCAGTGCTAGGGTGTTGAACCCAGGCTCTCACACATGCTAGATAAGTGCTCTATCCCTGGGCAGCACCTCCAGCCCCTCACTCCCACCTCCCCTTTTTTAAAATTTTCAGATAGAATCTCACTAAGTTGTGCAGCTGCCTCTGGCCTTGAACTCCTGAACCCCCTGCCTCAGCCTCCTGAGTCTCTGGGAAAACAGGCATGTGCCATGGTGCCTGCCTTGAATCTGTTCTCTTAATTACCAGTCGAGATCATTCCTTACTCTTATTTTCCAGCAGGAAATGTCCCTCGTTTTCATTCCAGGCTCCTTGAGCTCTAGCCATGTGTTTGGTGTTTGGGAGGCAAGCAGAAGCTGTGCAGTCACAGAGGGGAGAACATAGTGGCAGCTATGTGTTCTCAGGGATCAGTGGAGAAGAGAGGGTTAATTCTGAGCTATGTGAAGCATAGCCAAGGACCCAGTGTTCCAGAAGAATGCAAATAAAACCCCCAGAGATGCAATAGGAGAAGCACAACCCAACATAATTAAATGCAGGGTGGAGCAGTTACATTAAGCCCTGGAAAGCATAGGGTTGAATGGCCCATGATTGCAAAAGCCCTAGAAGCTGGAGTTTGCACAGGCATAGAACTCTGGCCAGATGTACGACATGTGGTAAAAAATTTATGGGCTTTTTTGGGAAAGATGTCTTGCTGAAGTTCTTCAACCCTAATTGAGCTCATTTCTAAATCCTTAACAGGAGAGATTTGGTATTAGATAAAACCCACAGAAGAAAAATGCACCAAGAAGGTGCCTCAAAACCTGAATTGGGGAAGTAAAACTTTATTAGTCTTTCAACAGGTTGTGGTACATACTGTATTAAAATATTGTGTCGACTTCTTTGTGCTATGCTTTACATTACTCCATGCTCTTTACTGCAGGAAAGATTCTAGCAAATGCCCCACGAACAGTTTCTCAACATCATACAAATCCTCTCCACTCCTACCCACTTTCATCCCTCACCCTCACTTCCAGTTTCTTAAAACGGATTTATCTGATACCAGGGCGCTCTGGAGCCCAGAAATGGGCGCAGATATTTGATTTCTTTCATTCAAAAGATTCAAAGCTGGGTGGCAGGAGGAATCCAGCCCAGCCTGGGGTCCAGAAGGTCTGAATTCCCCCTGTCAACACAATCCCTGCAAGGTTGGTGTACTAAAACCTCATTTACACTTCTGACTCTGAATCTGACTATTTGTACAGATTTGGACAATACACTAAACTTCTCTGGGTCTCTATTTCTCCATTCATAAAATGAAGGGTTTGTACTAGAATATCCCCACATTGTCTTTCAGCATAAAAGTCCCATGATTACCAGTGACGTGCTAAGCCTCATTTCTCTCATGTTTAAAGTAGAGAGAGTCTTGTCTACTTCACAAAGAGGTGGTGAAAGTATATGCAGAAGTGCTCAGTAAAGTTTAAAACAACACAAATATCAGCTATCATCACTAGAATTCTTTCTGCAACACTTTCTTCAACGTGTGTTTTGTGTCTTTTGCCATTTGCACTAGGAGCAATTCCTGCCTTATAGGAATTCTTAAAATTCAGGCTTTGGTTTGACAAAAGGAGCAGGATGTCAGTTCAAATAGATGAAGTTGCTGCAAACAACAGTAACATCTGAAAATTCTTCAGGAGGAAGTGGGCTAGACCTCAGTCCCCGGAAAGATGGCCTCTTCTCAGTCTCATTCAAGGGCATGAACAATGCTTACTAAGAGTCAGAGTTCTCAAAATGAGGTTTTACCCAAAGCATGAAAAGGCCTTGGAGAGTTCCAAGGGCAACAATAATAATTCCAGGTGCTTTTGTCTTTCACCTGTGTATTTCCAAGCAATTTACCCACATTAACTCGTTTACATGACAAACCTGACACCCGGCATCACTCTGTCTTTGGGATGTTGGGAGGTGATGTTATCAAAGCTTTGCCTCCTGAGAAACCCCTGGATGGAGAGCAACAGTCCCTCATGACACACCTCATGGAATCCTCTCCTGACACCAGTGGCAAATTCTCTTATCTCTTTCTTGCCTCTCATTCCCTGAACTCTGATGGTGCACCTAAGTACCTTTCCCAGCATCCCAGAGTCTCAGAACTGGAATGGCTCCCTAAAGAGTTCCTGCAGTGGGCACCTCCTTCTTTTATAGTCCAGGAAACTGAAGCATTCAATTGACCCAGGGAAGAGAAGTGAACTGCCCGAAACAACACAATTAGGGGCAAAGTCAGTAACATAAGAGGCAAAAATTGGAAACTACATCTCACTCTTGTTCTTGTATACCCTATCAAGCCAAACACACTCTATGCATCTAAGTAGTTCTTAAACCTGAGGCTTATGGGAAAGATGAGGTATATAATGTCTATTTGATCACTCAGCACAGAGTTTCTGTTGCCACCTTTGAATAGGTGTCTTATTGGGTAACTATGGTGGTCCTTTCTCTCCAAAGCTCCTGGAGTAAGTCATTCTGAAGGGAAATGGAAGTTGTACTCCCATCATCTTGGATAGAATGTGTTAAGGGAAAGAGCTTTTTTGTTTTATGCAAAAGCTAAATTAACATTAAGCCTATAGGCATATGGCTTTAAGTAACAGAAAGTCAGTTTGCAAACAATTATAATGTGAAATGAAAAGGTATATTGTAGTCTAGAAGCCCAGGCAGCTCTAGGTTTTGGGTGCTATCTATCCTAAGGTAGAATAATGCCTTTTGCCAAGAATACAGCTGGATTTATTCTGTGCTTTTCACAGACTAGGCAGATAATAAATATTTGTGAATTGATTTGCTAGACAAAAATTCTTGGCACTTGGATACTTTTCCTTTTCCAGCTTATTCTTTTACTTTTTATTCTTTTTTAATGTTTAACTACAAAGGCATAGGTGATCAGGGTTCAATATTAGTGGAAGGAATGTTGGTGACAGCAGTGGTGACCAATCTGGTTTCTAAGTAACACTCATTCTGGGTTATCCTGAGAAAAAAGGTTCTGTTTTCAAGTTAATTGGGAAACATTAAATTCCCTACTCTGGTCCCCAAAGATTCTAAAGTCATAGCTTATTAAGAGACACTGAGAAGAGATGGGGATAAAGAAACATTTTTAACTTTGTTGAAACAAGTTCTTTCTAAGAAGTTTAGACCATGGAATAATCCATTCCCCTATTTTGCATGATATCCATTAAAGTTCTTCAAAATTTGTGTTCTTTGGAAAATACCTTGGTAGCTATTGGTTGAGTCCAATTTCTGAATTTTAGTAGTGCAGAAACAGAGGTCCTAAGAGGGGCTGGAGTTCTGGCAGAAAATTAGAAGGGGAAACTGGGACTAGAAGTTCATCTCCTAACTGTAGTGCCCAAAGTGGTCAATTGCTCCTTGCAGGCATTGTGTGAGTAGTGCTTGAGATGAAGGGGGAAAAGGACATAGATATTTTATTCCCTATTAGGTCCTTTCCCTACAGGTGTACCACTTTGGCATTTAATCCCTTCTGATCTCAGAAACTCAGCAGGGTCAGGCCTGGTTAGTCCTTGGATGGGAGACCATCTGGGAATACTGGGTACTATAGGCTTGGAAGAAGGAACTGGCAGCCACCTCCAGAAGCAATCAGCCATTGAAAATGCTACGAAAAGCAGAGAAGCACTGACGATAGTGTTGGGCATGGCACAGTGTTGGATAGTGTTTCATAGAGTTGCCATGAGTCAGACCCAATTTTATGGCACCTAACATCAACATTGGGGCTGGGATTTAGCTCAGTTGGTAGAGCACCACTCTGCAGTCTCTGAGGTCCTGAGTTCGATTCCCAGCACTGCAAAAATGGGAGAAGGATGTGGCAATCCACTCTTGAGGCAACCCCAAAACAATCAGCCATTGCAAACCCTATGAGAGTCACTATGAGTAGGGCATGACTTGACAGCACCTAACAACATCATAAACATTAGATGATCTTTAAAAAATGGTAATCATATTCCATTTGTATGTCATTGATCTTGGGATATTTTGCCCAACACAGCCTGAGTATGCCCTTGGTGTTTAATAAATGTGGTCAAAGAGCAAGTAAAGGGAAGAACCTAGTTGAAGTTAGAGAAGACTGGTGATGGAGGGGTGAGAGAATGGGTCAGGAACTAAAATTGAGTGGAAAAAGTAAAAAATATACAGAGAAGCATGGGTCAAATAAAGGAGCCAATAGTCACTGATCAGTGGAGAGAAGGGAAAAGAGACAGCTGCAGATGATGGAAAAAAGAACACAACAAAACTAAGTGACCAGGAAGCTCTGGTTTTAAAAAGTAAATGGACTTTTCAGGCTAATTGAGACGCTGGCCATGTCTGAAGGCCCTTGCCCAACACATGGTGATGACCACCAACTGCTGAGAACATTTGTGAATTCATATCAATGCATATTTATTGCATAGGTACAATACATGTACAAGGCATCTTCCTAAGCACACAACAACGCAGATCTCGTCCTTGAACTACTTTACATTCCTACTAGGAAGAAGAGCCAGGACAGGGACTCAGAGGAAATAACACCAGGTAGAATGTAATTGGTGCCTCTAGAGGCAAAAACAATACTCTTGAGGAATCAGGGGACAGGAAATCATATCAAGCCAAGAGGCATGATAATGACACCGAGAGAGTCTATAAAGCCTGGATAAGATTAAGCCAGGAAGAGATGGGAGTAATAGGTGAGGCATTTCAAGGTGATACAATAAAGACCTGGAAGTAGATGGGAAAGCATATGGAGAAGGGCTCTAAGTGAGTTCCAGTAAAGAGGTGTGTGTGTGCATGTCTGTCTGTCTCGGAAAGCAGGTGGAGAGACATGGTCCCAAAGCCTTAAAGTCACACTTTGGGGCTTTGAATGTCCTGCTGAGGGACACTCCAGGGAGTCAATGGGAAGCTTGTGGAGGATCTTTATTTATGCAGAGAGATGATCAGCAGGCAGAGTGAGACTGGGCAGAAAGGAGCAAGTCACGGGAAGGCAGTTGCTCATGGGGAAGGAAACCACCATTCAGGTACTGCACATCAGACAACAGGAAATTCCGGCCAAAGAGTGGCTGCGTGCTCTCAGAAGAATACAAAAACAGCATTAGGTTCCGGTCATTACCTCAGGAGACAGCAACGTAGAAAGAATGAGGAAAAATGGGCCAAAGAGAAAGCAGTCATGAGGAAAAGTCACAAAAAATAGCGACAGGAGGCTGCTTTGTTACAGAAATTATAGCCATAGCTGAGAACCCCAACCCTGGAATCGGGAATGTGGGCATTTGAATCCCAGGGGCTTGTCTACTTATCATAGAGACTGTGCAGTTTTTGAGTCTTTATCTGTGAAATGTAAACGGTTTCTATGTCAAAGTGCCGTGGGCATTCACTGAGAGAAACTTCTCAGCACAGGGTCTGAATACTGTAGGAACCATGGAGTGAGCATGGGCAGGACTGAGAATGAACTAGAGGTTGGGGGTTTTCCGTAAGGAACATCCAGAAATGAAGGAACTAACTCTTAGAAAGCCAAAGCCTTTTCTTTAGCCGAACACCCTGTGAAAAGAATAGAGGAACTAGGCCAAGTCGGCCGAATCCTAGCCCCGACTCCGGCCACCACCCTTTCACCCACGTCTACCCCCCGCCGCGCCTCTCTACGCGCCCCCACCCCTGCTGTCCACTCCGCTTCACAGTCTGGCCCCGCCCCAGAGCCACATGCGCATGCGCTCTCCTGCGCCCCGCCCCAACTCTCCACGTTTCACTTCCCTCCCTTTTTCGCCTCAGCTGCAGCTGAGCCGCTACGATTGGCCGCCCGACCTTCTCGCCTCGGCCAATAAACGCCGCCCGGTCGCCCCCGTGTTACTGGGTAGAACAAAACAAAAACAAACAGAGCGAGAGGGGCCAGAGAGGCTCTGAGGCGGCGACCGAGAGTGAGGAGCGGGGTCGCGGCTGGCGGACTGGGGACGTGGGTGAGCGGCGGCGGTGGCCCCACGGGTCAGTGCCGGTGGGCCTGTGTCCGCTCCCCAGCCGCCGACTCTTCGCGCACGTTGGGAGGGGGAGGGGCCGCGGTCTCCGCAGGTCGGGGGTCCCGCCGCCCCCTCAACGCCGGCGGGCCTTGTCGCGCCCGCCCCAACGCCCGGGGCTTCGGGAGCAGGCCCGGGGGTCCATCTCGCGGGCGCGGGGCGCGGGCCCGCCCCCTCCTCAGGAGCGGGGCGTGCGGGCCCTCCAGGGCTAGGGGCGCCTCAGGGGGACCCCCGGCGGTGTTTCAGTCTGAGGGCGGGCGGGAAGGGTGTTTCCGGCGGGACGGAAACCCTGTGAGGAAGCTCTGCGCCCTCGCCTCATCTCCCCGCCGCGGGGCCCCTTGGGAAGGCGACCCCCGGCGCGGCCTCCCCAGACCTGGACCACCGACCCTGCTCCCTGGAGCCCGGGCCCCGCACCGCCCGCGGAGCAGCGGGGCTGCAGGCTTAGGGGGTTTGGGGGAGCCGGGCCTCCTCGGGTGCGGGAGAGCGGGCCCCGCTCTGCGGGCAGCGGCGCGCACACACGTGCCCGCCGCCGCGGCGCGGTGCCAGCTTCCCCCGGCCCCTCTTCCGGCGCGGGGTCCGTGTGTGAAGTAAAATACGGTCTCCCCGAGAAAACAAAGGCAGGCAGGGAGCCCCCGCTCCGGGAAGCGCGTCTGCGGCACGCGTCGGTTCGGTGCCGTGAAGGCCACGGAGTCTCCCGCAGGAGCGTCCAGGCTGCAGGCGTCGGGGGTCGCCCTTTACCCCCACACTGCCCGCGCTGTGCCCTTGGGAGAGCTGGCTCCGTAGCCAGCAACTGTCGACTGTGTAGACTGTGACTGAAAAGTCAGCCGCGGCGGCGGGGAGGGGGTTAGCGGCTGTTTTTAATTTGTGCTTCTACTGTTAAGCTTCAGAATTTTGTCAGTCTTGTTAATTTAAGACTTTGGGAAACCAACGTATGCTTTTAAAAACATTCCTTCCTTCCTTCTCTTCCTTTCCTCCTTACCATAGCAAAACGTAATTCCTGGTATTTATGGCCGTAACGTTCCTGCCTTATAGTTGGTATCTCAGTAGGCATCTTTGAATTATAACTTGGTTTTTCTGTAGTAGTAAGGTGCAAGGAAAAATAGTTTTTAGGACTCAAAAAAAATTGGATATTGTATATAGTGCTTGCTTTTGCATTATTTTGATAGAGTCCTTTTAGCTGATGTTAAGTGGTTGGTTAGTGTCATTGTAGCCCAAGAATAAATTCAAATACTTTTCTGGTTAATGTATGGTCTATCTTGACTTCAAAAAATGTCGAAGTAATTTATGAGGTATTCAGGAAAAACACTGGAGAAAAGAATTTTTAATTTGGGCCTAAACTTTTTTGAACTTGTATGTATATTTTAGTTTTTTCACTGAAAATTTTATAGATTAGTGTGAGGGAAACAGGGTTTAGGTTTTTGCTTTAGCTTTTCTTAAGCTTGGGGTAAGAATCTTAGGGATTGTTAAATTGGAAAAAAGCTTGCTACTTTGAAGAGTGAAAATGTGGAACGTATCTTTATCACTTAAAATGGCTTTGTAGCTATCAAGTGTGAGGTTTTGATTTCTTGATTAGGTTATCTTTGTCTAAAGACAGGACTTTTTATGATTACTTAAAAACCAATTTAGTAAGTTATCAATGATTGTCGTGTACTGATAATTTTCTTTGACCAACTGAATGTCTTCTCTATGATAATTTAAAAATAATTAGTTTTGGTGTTTGGAAAGCAGCCCTTAAAAACTGGATGTAACAGTAGAGGTCTGTGTTTTAACAAGCTTCTCTCTGTTAACCCTAAAAAAGAATTTTCCTGTTGGGTGTTACAGAATCTTGCACTGGATTTATAAGGTCTGGATTCTAGTTCTGGTTATTCTGTTGTGCAGCTATTTTTCCTTGAACAGTTTACTTACCCCTCTCTCAGTCTGTGTGCAAAGTGGAATATCTACCTAAGGTGCATGAAATTATGCATGAAACATTCACTTTGAGCTATAAAGGGCTTTATAGGTATCAGTTATAATCATTTCTTTTTCTTTATTAGATATGTTCTGCAGAAAATAGTTTCTCAGACTCTACTTGTATAAAGAATGAAAAAGACTTAAATGTAACTTTAGTTTGAAAAACTCATACATCACATGACACATCCCTTCCTTTTCCCTAGAACATATGTAATTTATGCACTGAAGTGAAGCAGACTGTAGCATTGTCAGCCATGAAGAGTGTGAAATGTTTAAGGTTGCAAATTGTTTTTGTTCACATATAGGTATAAGTCTCTATAAAGATTCCCCATTTTTTTCTCCTAAGTCCTGAGTTGTTTGGACTTATATCAAAAAGTGATTATATAGAATCACTTGTCAGTTTATTCTGAATATTATTAGAGAAAGCAATAGGATAACAGTAGTTTAAGGATTGCGTCATAATGTTAGCATAAAGTGTATTTATTTTTGTTTCATAAATTCTTGCCCTGTTTTGGAGAAAAGGTTTGTAAACTTATAAGGTGTTAACAACTAATAGTATGTGTTGAAGAATTTAAAAGTCAGTTTCACCTTTGAATTTCAGGAAGCATCATATATTATTTTTTCCTAAAATGACATTGAATAGTAGGCTATGGTATATGAAAATATGCTTTTCTGTAATTAGTCATTTTCACTAATTTTTGCATTTTATGTCTCAGAAGACATGCATAATGCTAGTGAAATTATTGTAAATGAATGGAAGGACTTACATTCAACCTCAATAACTTAAACAGATAAAAACACTTAAATAGTCTAAGCCTCTATTTAAAAAATATTTCCAGAGATTTGGTCATGGCTTGTAGTAATATATTTTGAAATATACTTCCATGAAAACTGTAATCTTTTGTTTGAATAACATTGGATCTGTATCAGTTAATTACCTAAATAAGAGGTCACTGGTTTCAAGGAAACCTTCCCGCATTTATAACTTTTAAGCCACTTTAAAACTGAGGTCTACAATACTGAGAATCTTCTGTCATTGTTTTTAATATTTTGTGGTGCTTGGTCATTGAACCCAGGACATTGCACATGCTAGGCAAGCACTCTACCACAGAGATACATCCTAAATTCTTTTATTTATTTTTTTTTTTTGAGATAAGATCTCCCTAAGTAGCTCAGGCTGGCCTTGAACTCCCTATCCTCCTGCCTCCTTCCTGAGTGCTGGAGTTATAGGCATGTGCTACCATGACCGTGCTCAGCTTTGATTCCTTTCTAAAATGAAAATGGGTTCAATTTTTTATTTTATAGAATGGATTTTTTCAGACTATAAAAATATGTTCATTATGGAAAAAATTGGTTTAAAAAGTTTTTTCTGATCCTTAAGTCTTGTAACAGTAATTAAAAAAAAATGTAGGTAATGAAGTGGCAGATACATCTGCTTTCAAATGGGCTGTGGTGTGAAAAATAACATTTTAGAGTATTTATCTTGTCACTGGTAAAGAACTATATATAATATTTATACTCATATATGTGTATTAATTAACTTTGAGACTTGCTGCTGCTGTTATTAGGTGCCGCCGAGTCCGACTCATAGCAACCCTATGTACAGCAGAATGAAATGCTCCCTGAGTTTGAGCCAGGCACATGATCTTATTTATATTCAAGCCCATTGTTGCAGATACTGTCATTCCATCTGGTGGAGGGTTTTCCTTTTTTTGTTGACCTGCCACTCTCCCAAACATGATGTCTTTCTCCAGGGATTGGTTCCTCCTGACTGTGTCCAAAATACGTAAGACACAGTCTAGCCATCCTTGCTTCCAAGGAGCACTCTGGTTGCACTTCTAGGATAGATCTGTTGGTTCTTTTGGCAGTCCATGGTATATTCAGTATTCACCTCCAGCACCATAATTCAAAAGCATCAATTCTTTTCCTGTTTGCCTTGTTCATCATCCAGTTTTTACAATTGTATGATGCGACTGAAAATACCATGGCATGAGTCAGGCACGCCTTCCTCTTCAATGTGACGTCTTCACTTTTCAGTATTTTAAAAAGATCTTTTGCCACAGCTTTTCCCAAAGCTTTTGATTTCTTGTCTTTTGATTTCTTGACTGCTGCTTCCATGGGTGTTGATTGTAGAACCAAGTAAAGCAAAATCATGGACAACCTCCATCCTTTCTCGTTTATTATGAAGTTGCGTACTGACCCAGTTGTAAGGATTTTTCTTTTGTTGATGTTGAGTCACAATCCATACTGAAGGCTATGTTCTTTGATCTTCATCAGTAAATGTTTTAAATCTTCACTTTCAGTAAGCAGAGTTGTGTCATCTACACAGTGCAGGTTGTTAATGAGTCTTCCTTCAATCCTGATGCCACATTCTTCCTCATAAAGTCCAGCTTCTCAGATTATTTGCTCAGCATATAAATTGAAGAGATATGGTGAAAGTATACAGCCCTGATCAGGCACACCTTTCTCAACTTCAAACCAGGCAGTGTTTCCTTGTTGTATTTGAACAGCTGCCTCCTGGTTCATGTACAGATTCCTCTTGAGTACAATTAGGTGCTCTGGTATTTTCTGGTATTTCCATTTTTTGAAGTGTTATCCATAATTTGTTATGATCCACATAGTCAAATGCCTTTGCATAGTCAATAAAACGTAGATATCTTTCTGATGTTCTCTGCTTTTGATAATATCCACATGACATCAGCAATGATGTCCCTGGTTCCCTGCCCTCTTTGAGACGTGGTACGCTTAAAAGATTTGGTGCGTGAATGCGTATTTCTTTAACTTGAAATACATATTCTTATATATCAAATGTGTTTTGATTCCAGGTTTAAGGGTGGTATTGGCACATGCAGGAATCTAGTAGGTTTTTTTAAATCTCAGATAAACTTTTCAAGAAAATTAGATCCAACTGTTAATGAGATTAAGTTATCTTAAAGAGTAAAGTGAATGGACTATTTATTTGTTTACTTATTTATTGTACTTGGGAGTTGAACCCAGGGCCTCATATATACTTTACAAGTGCTCTACCTCTGGGCTGCACTCCCTGTCCATTTTTAATTTTTAAATTTTTTGAGTCAGAGTCTTGTATAGTTATGCAGTCTGCCTCTGCCCTTGAACTTGTAGTCATCCTGCCTTTGACTCCAGGGCTGCTGTGATTACATATATGTGCCATGGCGCCCAGTCTATAGTGAACTCTTTAAAAAATGGACTTACGTGGCTTTTTTGATAGCCTGTTTAAGTAAATCGAATTTGCCTTAATTTTATCAGTTTAGAAGATATTGAAGCTTTTTTTTCCTTTTTAAAAAATAGATCGTAAAGGAAGACTTCCATTTGGTAATTTGTTTAATCAGTGCAAGTGAAATTAAGGAACAATGGATGTAGAAAATGAGCAGATACTGAATGTAAACCCCACAGGTAAGTAGTATCTTGAACTCTATTGTGAGCAAGCTTCAGGCAGTGCTGTGTTTTATGAAAACAGTAGTAAAGCTGTCTTTAAATATTATTCATGTTATAAGAAAACCAGCTATAGTACTTTTAAGATCAAGTTTATGGTTTTACTTTTTTTTTTTTTTTTTTGGTGGTACTGGGGGTTGAACCCAGGGCCTCGAGCTTGCATGCTTTGCAAGTGCTATACCACTGAGCTGCACCCCTGGCCCAGTTTTTTTCCTTTTTGAGACAGGGTCTCTCTAAATTATGCAGACTGCCTCTAATCTCGAACTTGTGATCCTCCTGCCTCTGCCTCCCGAGCCACTGGGATTACAGCCCTGCACCACCACGCCCAGCTATTGGTTTTACTTTTCATGTAAATTCATCATGTCCCTTTTTCTGCCTTTCACCTTCCATCCATTCTATTTATCATAAAGTATACAGTACAGAATGGAGAGCAGTAGTGAATCTACTTATTAATATTTTCACATGGGCTAGTTAGTGATCTCTATAATATGAATTGTAGTTGGTATCTCTGATATCTTAACAGTTTATGTTAAAAAGTTACCTATAGTATTTCTCTTTGGGTTTTCGCACAGTTGGTAGAGTGCTGCTCTCCAGCACCGCAAAAACAGGAGGATGTGGCAGTCCACTCTGGAAACAATTAGCCATTGAAAACCCTGTGAGGGTCCTGTGAGTCGGACCTGACTCCACAGCACCTGACAACAAATAGTATTTCCCATAATTTCCCACTGTGCTTCAGTAGCACATTAATATCATAAAAATATTTTTTTTGTTGAGTAACTTAACCTAAAATGTATTTATTTTGTATAACTTTCATGATAATATTCCCATAGTTATTTAGGATTGTACAATATGTGAATAATGAGAACTTCTCCCACTGGTATATTTTAGATAATTCTTTGCTAAATAGTTTTACTAGCATTGGAAGCTTTCTTTTGTAGTTGTGAGTGTATTTCATGACTAAATATTAGAGCTTAATTTCTTCATTGGTTAATTCACTGTTGTGTACAATTTAAGTTTTCTGTGACATAAACACTTTGGAGTTGAAACTTCTTTGTCATTTTGTATTTATAAGCCTTTTGAGTGAAAGTGTGCTAGAAAATTATAGTTGCAAAAATTATTACAATAATTAATGATTATTTCTGTGCTGCTTGTATTTAATAGCTATGTGAGTACTGTTTTTAAGGGTTGTAAATGGATAATAATGTCCTTAAGTTGGGATTGTATTATATTTTAGCAATACTGTCAAGTATGATGACAACCACTAGCTACATGTGGCTGTTGAACACTTGAGATGTAGCTAGCGTGAATTGAGATGAAGTTGAAGTATCTCAATAACTTTTTATAGATTATATGTTCAAATTGTATTAAAATTAATTTTTCTTATTCATTTTACTTTTTATTGTGGGTACTAGAAAATTTGAAATTACGTATGTGGACTGTATTCTATTTCTATTACATGGCACAGTTCTAAGATTTATACTTCTTGTTTTCTGGCTACATTAAGACCTAGTTATAACTTTGTTGGGCTGGGATTTAGCTCAGTTGGTAGAGCGCTGCGCTGCAGTCTCTGAGGTCCCGAGTTCAATTCCCAGCACCGCAAAAATGGGAGAAGGACCTGGCAATCCACTCCCAAGGCAATCCCAAAACAGTCAGCCATTGAAAACCCTATGAGGGTCGCTATGAGTCGGATACTGACTCGACGGCACCTAACAACAACAACAACATAACTTTGTTGGTGTCTATTCCCAATACTTACTTAAAATAAAGGACTTGTTCCTCAGGATTTAGGTTGGCCTAAGATAGACTCTCTGCATTAAGTTCTTCCTGTAGCAAATAGTCCAAGTCATACTATTATACTAATCTCAACTTCACCCTTTACCAGCTATGTTACTTTGAGGTGGTGGTTGCTGTTGTTAGGTGCCATCGAGTACTTTGAGGTAGTTATTATCTCTGACCTTCAGTTTCCTTGTATATAAAATTGGAATTTAGTGCTCACTTTGGCAGCATATATACTAAAATTGGAATGATACAGAGAGATTAGCATGGCCCTTGTGCAAGGATGACATGCAAACTCGTGAAACATTCCATATTTTTAATTGTGGTATATATACACTGGACTATTATTGAGCAATAAAGAAGATTGAAATTATGTAATTTGCAGCAAAATGGATAGAACTGGAAAACATCATTTTAAGTGAATCAGCCCAGACTCAAAAAGAGACCATATGTTCTCATTCATATGTGAGCAAAATCTTAACTTAAAGGAAGAAAAAAAATTATGCATACTTAGATATATAAAAATGAACAGTCTGCCGGGCGTGGTGGTGCACGCCTGTAATCCCAGTGACTTGGGAGGCGGAGCCAGGAAGATCGCAAATTTGAGACTAGAGGAAGTCTGCGTAACTTAGCAAGACCCTGTCTCAAAAAGTAAAGGAAAAAAAAGGGCTGGGGGTGCAGTTCAGTGGTCCAGCACTTGCAAAGCATGCAAGCGTGAGGCCCTGGGTTCAACCCCTAGTACCGCAAAAAAAAACCCCAACCCCCCCAAAAAAAAAACATGCCTATCTAAGAATGGAAATACAAGCAGATCAGAAAGGAAAGGGGAGGGGATCAGCAGGTAGGAGTGGAAGATGGGGGAAGTGGGAGGGGAGTGGAAATAATGTAGAGGGGTAAAGAGGGAGAAGAAAATCTCAAAATATAAGATGCATCCATATGAATACATGAAAAAATGGGGAGAAGTAAATCAATGAGAATATAACCCATGAATGCATATGATTTTCATTATATACTAATTAAAATTCCTGCTTGTTTATACTGCTCTATAAAATATGCAAGATGATGGATATGTAAGCAAAAGTGATTTAATAGTTGCATAATGGATATAGCAAATGACTTATTACCTTGTACCCCACCAACATTTAAGAATAAAATACTAAAAAATTGGAATACAAATACCCTTTTATAGGTTTATTGTTAGGATTTAATGAGATACTGTGTGTCAAGCCTATTTTGCATATTAGGTATATAATGTATGAAAGTACTGCTAATACTGTTAATCTAATTATGCCACTTGTTGGACCCCAGAATTAAAAATGTGATTGATTCTGTGGTCATATCATTTGGAGTGGCTACTAATGAGATGCCACAGAATTCAGAAAAAGAGAATTAATACACAGTGGAATTGATATTATCAATTCTGTACTCAGAATTTTTATCATTGTAGTTTTGGTTGTCTTAAAGACATATCAGTAGTGATTATGGAACTGCAAAACTCAGGTGAATATGAATAGTCAAATATAAAACAGCAATTGATGTAAACAGGTTAAAATGATAAGGTCATAGATAATAAAATACACATGGAGGGAGTATTGGCTGCTGCAGATACACAAAAACATACTTCAAAGGATATTAAAATAGTTGGAGAAAAGAAACTCAAGTATAGGAACTAGATTTATTTAAATTGAATACTGTAATACTTCAGGGGACAGTTTAGGACATTTTATTATACTTCGAAGACCTTTACTTCTGGACCACCTTAATTATAGGTTAATGAAAGCAGTATGTTAACAGGTACATTTTTAATGTTTTTTTCAATCACCCACTCTTACATGGAAGGTCCATCTACTGTGTCTGTCTTTGGTCTTTCTGTCTTTTCCCCTTAACCTTCTGCTTATCTCTCCTTACATTCACTCCCTTGTTCATTCTTTGTCCCTTTAAGGCTGTCAACATTGCTGAGTTTTTTATGGTTAAAGTCATGAAATTCAAAATGTGTGTTTGAATCTTGGCTATAGTCCTTTCTAGATATGTAACTTTTCTATGAAATACCTTTGTTCTGTAAAATGAAGATAAACAATTTCTATATACAGCCTGTGAGCCTTATAGACCATGTATATAAAGTGCCCAACATAGAATATGTACCAGGTAGCATAAAACTTGGCATCAAATATTTAACAGTGGTAACTGTAATCATATTCTACATTGTTGTTGTTAGGTGCCATCAAGTCTGACTCATGGTGACCCTATGTACAACAGACAAACACTACCTGATACTGTGCCTTGCCTGGCACTTGTCATTGCTTCTCTGCTATTCACAGGGTTTTCTTTTCTTTCCTTTTTTTTTTTTTTTGTGGTAATGGGGGTTGAATCCAGGGCCTTGCGCTTGCATGCTTTGCAAGTGCTGGCCACTGAGCTGCACCTCCAGCCCATTTTTTTACTTTTTGAGACATGGTCTCTGCTAAATTACACAGACTGCCTCTGACTACTTGAATGTGGGAGTGGTCAGCAGTGATTTTGATGGAGTAAACAGGGATGAAATCATGAATGACCTTAAGTTACGAGGTAAAGTGTTTACACTTAATTTTGAGATAAACCTTTCAAAGGTTTTTCCATGAGGGCATGTTTTAGAAAATCAGTCTCTTCGGTTTGGAGAATGGTTTGAAGACCAAAGGCAGAGACACAATATGTAAGACAAATGAAATTTTATTCCACTTCATTTTTTTGTTTGTTTTTTGACCACCATTCTGTTTGTTCCTTTTATACTTTTTTTGTCAAGAATTATAAAGGTTTAAAAAACACATATGTGTTTTTTAGGTTGATTAAATTTTTTATTTTCAGTATAGCTTAAAGCATGTTAAAGTCCATGCACATACGCTTCACACATTATAATTTCAATGAGGCATATTTAAAACCATTTGAGGAATTCAGCTTTGACTTGAGTTAACCATGTTGAATGAACCTCTGGTGTAGTGGTAACTAATTCAGTATCTTCCTGACTTAAAAAATATTTAAAGCAAAGTCAGGTGTCTCCATGTGGTCTTGTGGACATTTGAGTTGAGAGCATGAAGGGTTCTCTGCTCAGTGCTATTGATACAGAGAAGTACAGTCTAGTCATGGTTCTTCCTCTGAGGCTATGACCTAGTTGGGAAAGCAAGACTGTGCTTATAAGAGAAACAGCAAACTGATTTCCATGATGAGTTAAACGAACAGTATGTGAGCATTAGTGTTACGGGGGCTAAAGTTGTTAGGAAAGTTTTTACAGGGAGAGTACGATTTGAGGCATATATGCTAAACGGCTCTTGAGAACTCAGAGACCAGTGAGGATGACATTCTAAGCAGGGAACCACTCCAAATACGTTGCTGTCTTTCAGAGGATGAGGTGCCACTCTTAAGTAGCTGGAAAATTTTCAGAGGAAAGTAATATGAGTCCAATTTTGGAGATGATTAGGACTTGAAGGTGGTGGCTTTGAATGCAAACCTTATCTTGAAGGCAGTGAGCCATCAGTAGTTCAGCTCAGCAGTCATATATGGTCATCTATTTGCCAAATGTTTTACAGACTCGTTTGGATTACTAATATCCCTTAAATATTTGTAATTCAGCAGGAGATGTTAGGGAAGTCATTTAAACACTCTGAATCTTAGTTTCCTTATCTGTATAAATGGTATAATAATTGTTGAACTTGAAGGTAGATGACAAAGTATCCAGTAAAATACCTAATTAATAGACATACTGTAACTACTAGTTTATCTCCCTTCTCTCAAGATTCTTTATCTTGCTGAATGCGGTGGCGCATGCCTGTCATCCCAGCAGCTTGGGAGGCAGAGGCAGGAGGATCGCAAGTTTGAGACCAGAGGCAGCCTGTGTAACTTAGTGAGACCCTGTCTCAAAAAGTAAAAAAAAAAATTGGCTGGGGGCGCAGCTCAGTGGTCCAGCACTTGCAAAGCACACAGGCCCGAGGCCCTGGGTTCGATCCCCAGTGTTGCCAAAAAAAAAAAAAAAAAAAAAAAGATTCTCTATCTTGATATTTTTAATTGGTTTTATTGTATTCATATTGACATAGATTTATTTTCTAAATATGTAAGATAACTTATTTTTTCAGGAAACCTTGTTCATTAAAATACAGTTCTTTAGTTTACTTTCCTTGATAATGGGGAAAGTAATCCTGTTGTCATTTATTAGACTGATGGCAATTAGATGAAATTACCAACATGTGACTGCTGCTAAACCTACAAAAATATGAATTTCATGTGATTCACCCTAATTAAATTTATGATTATACCTGGTATAACAGTGGGTACTTAAAATACTTAGTTCCTTTCTTCATTTTTCTCCTTAAGATCCTGATAACTTAAGTGACTCTCTCTTTTCTGGTGATGAAGAAAATGCTGGGACTGAGGAAATAAAGAATGAAATAAATGGAAATTGGATTTCAGCATCTTCCATTAATGAAGCTAGAATTAATGCCAAGGCAAAAAGACGACTACGGAAAAATTCATCTCGGGACTCTGGCAGAGGTGATTCAGTCAGTGATAATGGAAGTGATGCAATTAGGAGTGGAGTAACTGTGCCAACCAGTCCAAAGGGAAGGTTGCTAGATAGGCGATCCAGATCTGGGAAAGGAAGGGGACTACCAAAGAAAGGTTAGTATATACCATGTGCAAAGAAACAAATGGGGAGAAATTGTCTAGTTTGTATACTATGATTTTCTTTTTCTAGGAATCAGAGAAATCATAAGGTTTTATGGTTTGTATGTACATTTACATAGTAGTGAGGACTGTCCCATTGTTTTTTTAGGTTCTTTTTCCTTGTGTGAATAAATTTAATTTTCTTGGGCAGAACTTTATCTCTTACTTCCAGCAAAATATAATATACACTGGTGTTTTGGTGATGAAGAAAATGTTTGGAATGAGGAAAAAACAGTGAAAAATAGAAATTGGATTTCAACACCCTCCATTAATGAAGCTAGAATTAATGCCAAGGCAAAAAGATGACTATGAAAATCTTTCCCTGAGGGGAAGGGAGAAAAAAAGTTATGAAGAACAAAATATTCAGATAATCTGAAATTGTAGTGATCTGTTGGAAGTCATTTTGAGGGGCTAGGGATGTAAATCAGCAGTAGAGTGCTTGCCTAGCATGTGTAAGGCCCTAGGTTTGATCCCCAGTGCTAGAGGAAAAATTGTTACTTTTGTGAATAGTTCTATAATCATTGTTTAGATTGAAATGAATTCTAGTTATCAGATTCTGGTTTGCTCTAATGGCAAAGATTCTAGGTTAAAAACTTGCAAGAAAAATGTTTGTGACATTGTAAAAGGTTCTTTAAAAGATATTGTAGGCATATTGGACTTTATAAAAACATTTTAATAAGTTTATATAGAAAAGCAACTTGGGCTGGGTGTAGTGGTGCATGCCTGTAATCCCAGCAACTCGGGAGGCAGAGGAGGAGGATCACAAGTTTGAGGCCAGAGGCAGCCTGTGTGATTTAGCAAGACCTTGTTTCAAAAAGTAAAGAAATGGTCTAGGTGTGCAGTTTAGTGGTAGACCACTTGCAGAGCATGCATGAGGCCCAGTACTGTACAAATGATAAGAAAAGCAATTTAGAAAGTTGAAATTGTTTGGATTGTATGTAGAAGTACAGAGAAATAGTAATCAGTGCTGTTATTGCTTAAGTAGCAATCTTTCTAATATATTGGTTAAAATATGGTTTAAAGTATATACTTTTATATCTAAAGAGCATTTGACTTTAAGACATTTGATGATGGTTACTGGTTTTTTTTTTTTTGCGTTATTGAGGGTTGAACCCAGGGCCTCAGGCTTACATGCTTTGCAACTGCTGAACCACTGAGCTTCGCCTCCAGTCCATTTGTTTTACTCTTCGAGACAGAGTTTCACTAAATTAGGCAGATAGCCTCTGGTCTCAAACTTGCGATCCTTCTGCCTCTGCCTCCTGAGTTGCTGGGATTACAGGCATGTGCCACGGCACCTGGCTGGTCACTGTGTTTCTTGTTAAATGATGTTGTCTTTGTTGAGTTTCTGTGTTACATTTCACTGATCCAACATGTTTCTTTCTTTCTGGTTTTGGCTCTCTTTTTGGCTTCAAGCAATGTCGAAATTTAGAGCTCAGCTGCAGTATCACTTCCTACAGGGTTCTTGATGGGCTGATTTTTCAGATCTTTTTTGTTGTTTTAAAGCCTCTGCCTTTTTAGTTTTTAACTCTATAAACTATTTCAATTTGATGTTTTTGGAAATAGATTATAAAAAACACAATCTAATGATTAATGAAAAAGTGATCTAAATAAAAAGGTTTTTTTTTTTTTTTTTTTTTTTTTTTTTTTTGGCAGTTCTCTGGGGTTGCTCAAGCTAGGGAAGTGCTCTACCATTGAGCCGCATCCCAACTCTCATTTTTATTTCTTAATTTGGGAGAGGGTCTTGCTAAGTTGTGTAGGTTGCCTCTAGCCTCAAACCTTCAGTCCTCCTGCCTCAGGCTCTGGAGTAGCTGGAATTATAAATGTGTACCACAGCACTCAGCTAAAAGGGGTTATTCTCAACTGGAAAAAAACTAGTATAGAAATTAGAATACAGTTTTTTAGCTGTTAATTTAACATTTGCACATTTAGAATTGTTTCACATTTAGTTAAACTTTGTGAACAGTGAGCTTTGTGTTCTTTCTCATTTCTAAATTTTTTCAGGTGGTGCAGGAGGCAAGGGTGTCTGGGGTACACCTGGACAGGTATATGATGTGGAGGAAGTGGATGTGAAAGATCCTAATTACGATGATGACCAGGTATCAGTTACTTAGTTTTTATTATATTCAAAATGTTTGTAAGCTTTTTTGACATCATGTTTGCAGATACAACATTTTTTGAAGACTGTTTTTGCATAAGACAAGAAATAGTGCTGAGAATTTTAAACAGGAAAATATCTGAGTATATATTAATGTAGTTTTTATTTTGTATTGTTCATATGCACGTACTTACGTATTTTAACTAATAGTTGGACATGGAACTATTTCTAAGAGAATATGAAAAATATGTTTTAAACCAGGGTTTCATATATTGTGAAATTTGCTAAATATTTGTCCTTCAATTGTATGTTGTTAAAGTAAAGCTAGTGACAAGTTGCAAATAAATATTTCAGAGCTCTTTCATAGAGGAAACACGGATGGTTTAGTGACAGCATTAATCTTTTTAAAATTTCAGCTGAACAGTGCTTTTGTTTTTCATTTTTCAATCACTACAATTTTGGTCTTTTCTGTACTTTTGTTATATTAATTATGAAGGATTTTCATGCATTTTAAAAATTGACACATAATATTAGTACATATTTATGGAATCCTACTTCATCTTTTTGGAAAGTGATGTTTTAATGAAAATTTTGTATATGGTAGGAAGCCATCTTAAAGATTTTTGGTCACTAAATGATTGATTTTGAGAGAGATTTTAAAAAACACAAGATACAGGAGTTGGGAACAAATCATATATTCTCAACGATTAGTAGGTTTAATCTGTAATTTACTTACCAAATTCAGATTTTGTAAAAGAACAGTGGCATATAGGCTCTATATAAGTGATCAAAGCAGGTAATACGTCTTTATCTTACCTTAATGGGGATTATTAATGAGTTGGAACATAAAATTATAATTTGTTTGTCTGAATATCTTTTCTTTTAATTTGTAAATTTTTGTTTCCCCTTTTTCCCTCACAGGAGAACTGTGTTTATGAAACTGTAGTTTTGCCTTTGGATGAAACAGCATTTGAGAAGACTTTGACACCAATTATACAGGAATACTTTGAACATGGAGATACTAATGAAGTTGCGGTAGGTTTAAAGTTACAAGTATAATTTATTTAGTATAGGAGAGGAAACACTATTATAAGCAAAACTTACCTAGCATGATCTTGGATTGCTGGATAAGTTTTACTATTTTCCTTTGCACAAGCAAATTTCTAAGAATGGGAATAAAATCTCATTACATTAAATCAATTCTTATATATTTGGGATTTGATGAGACCTATGTGCTATTTCTTTCTCTGAAAAATGGCACAACCACTCACAATTTTTATAATTATATAAATTTATAGCATCTATTTTTATAATCTACATAATATAATTTTAGCAAGTTCAGGGCATTATGGACCCTCTGAGACGTCTCTTAGGACCTATATTTAAGCATGTCTTAGTGTCATTTTTTTGA
Source organism: Pedetes capensis (assembly GCA_007922755.1). Lineage (NCBI taxonomy): Eukaryota > Metazoa > Chordata > Mammalia > Rodentia > Pedetidae > Pedetes > Pedetes capensis. The sequence continues at coordinate 6,853 of VMDO01000189.1, read as the reverse complement.
CATTTATTTCAGTGTTCTGGATTACATTAAAATTTATTTTTGTACTGTGCTCAAAAAAACATCAGTAGAGGTTTGACAAAGAATCTATACAGAAATCAAGAGGATAAACCTAACTATTTTTGAAGCATAATTTGTATGGGAATATTTAATATGTTTATTATGTATGAGTTCATAAAGTGAATCTAGAAGGGTAAAATTTAAAACTGAGTTTCATTATGATTACTGAACTAATATGACAGTAATCTCCCTTTTTTTTTAATTTGCTAAGTTCAGGCTGCCTCTAGCTTTGAACTTGTGATCCTTTTGCCACAGCCTCTTGAGTAGCTGGGATTATAGGTGTGAGCCGCAGTGCCCAGCTACCATAGTAATTTTTTAGGAGACATTTGTAATGTAGATTCTTATAATCTAGACTGGACTTCCTTGATTTTTCTGTTACATGAGGTTTGGTTTCTTTGAATTTGTTGAATTTCAATATAAAATAAATATTTGTTTAGTGCATACTATGTGGAGGAATTTGTGATAGGTGATTCTTACCCTATTGAAGTTCAGTCGAGTAAACAAAATGATATATAAACAGTTAATAAAATGTAAGATGAAACATTCTGTTATAAAGGAAAGGCTTAAGTCCTGTGAAGGTAGGGACTGTTGAAACCTGGTCATCTACCTATACCACCACCATCACTATCACCTATGCCAATTGTATTGTGTGGTCAACTAACAGTACTATGAGTAGTGTTGTGGAAGCATAAAATGGAGAGCAATAGAAGAGGTGATTCCGAGCCATCTGAAGGATGTTTAGGAATTTTCCAGGTAAGATGGTTGAAAAGATTCTCCAGGAAAAAGGAGTATCATGTTTGAAAGCAATGAATAAAGTATAGTTGAGGAAGATGAAAGGATGTGGGGAGAGATTACTAACCAGGAGACTTGTTAGATGGTTTTGAAAATAGTTCTGGCATTGTATTCATATTATATCATAACTTAGAGATTCTAAGAATATTTTAAGAGGAAGGTGTTCTAAGAAGCTGAATTAGAACTTAGCCTGTAGGAACAAATTGCATGTATTTCACTTTAAGTTTGGCCACTCTTGGGTGCCTTTAGCCATTTCTTAGATTTTCTGTACTTTAGGTATGATCAGTGTGATAATTTAATATTCAAAAGGATTGTTTTGCACATTAAATGAGGTAATATAAAGTGGCTGTTATAATGCCTGATAACATTAAGTGGTCAGTAAGTATTACCTATTTTTAATAGGAATGTTTTACTTTTTCTTAGCACTTGAAAATTAATCCCACTTAAAAACATGGTTTAAGGTCTCATTTTAAACTTTACATGTAGGTATAAAGTAAACTTGTTTCAAGAGAAAGCTTTGAAGAAAAATAGAGTACATAAACAGCTTAAGGTAATATAAAATGAATTTCTCCACAAATGCTCATCAAATGGTATTCCTAGAGAAAAAAAGTAATAGATTGTAAAGCAGAGGATTAGTTAACTAACACCAAACTTAGCAATATTATGTAGCTTAATTTTTCAGTATAATTCACATTTTTGAATTGAGTGATGTTTAGGCAGTTAAAAATTGACAAAATGGAACAATGTTATTATACTAGCTCCAATAATATAACTGCTTCTCTGATTTCTTTTTTTTTTAATTAAAATATTTTTTTCTCTCATTATTTCTAAAGAGGGAGAGGTGAAGATATACAGATAAAAGCTTGATTTTTTTTCCCCAAAATAAAATTTTATTGAACTATAGTAACATACATTTTAAAATAAAATTATTTTTCATTCTTTCAAATAGGAAATGCTAAGAGATTTAAATCTTGGTGAAATGAAAAGTGGAGTACCAGTGTTGGCTGTGTCTTTAGCGTTGGAGGGAAAGGCTAGTCATAGAGAAATGACATCTAAGCTTCTTTCTGATCTTTGTGGGACAGTAATGAGCACAAATGATGTGGAAAAATCATTTGCTAAATTGTTGAAAGATCTACCTGAATTAGCATTGGATACTCCTAGAGCTCCACAGGTTTGTATCATTCTTTTAGTTCATTCCCTTCCTCCTCTATACTTAATAACTGTAGAAATAATACATGCTCCTAGAACATTTTAACAGATTGAAGGAAACAGCCCACATTTCTTACTATAAAATAATAGCTCTTTAACATTTTGGTCTATTTTTTCTAGCGGCTTTTTTTTTTCAACCCTGTGGCTGGGGGTTGAACCCAGGGCCTTGCATATGGTAGGCAAATGCTCCATCACTGAGCTGCCCTCTCAGCACCTATTTTTTTATTTTGACACAGGATATCAGTTATATAGGCTGCTTCTGGCCTCGAACTTGTGATCCTCATGCCTCCGTCCCTGGAGTTGCTGGGATTATAGATGTGCACCACCATGCCTAGCTTTGCTGTTTTGTTTTTTAACAATCTTCATGAGACTATAAATTCAGTTTTATTCCCCCCCTGCCCAATGCTCTGTATAGTTTGTAGGTCATATATTTTTTTCTGTCTATAACTCTATCATGATGTAGTTAAACTGCTTTATTAGCGAGGGTTTTAAAAAATGTTTGTTATAATAGTTATACTTGAATTTGTATGAGTTTCTAGTATAGAGTCATAAGTAATACCATTTGGTTTTGTAACTTTGAAAACTTGAAATTGCTATTAGCAAATTTTAATCCAAGTTTCAAATATTCTGAGTCTGAGTAGATAGGTGTGTTAATTTCTACATGCTCTTTCTGTAACAGACAGTGGTAAGGTACTGAGCTGTGACTCAAAAGTGGGCTGTTTTTCCCTTTTCATATTAATATATATTTTTAAAAAGTGTTACATGATTTCATATTACAGGATTTTTGAAAACTAAAAGTCAAAAGGAAGAAAGGCCTGCAAAAATTCACTGCTAACATTTTGGGAAGGTTTCCATTCTATTTTCTTGGTAATATATCAGCATGTAGCTTTAATATATCCTCACACTTTTATTTAATTAGAAAATGGAATCATATATATGCTATTTTGTAAATTTGATTTACCTCACACCATAAAATATGGTAAATATCTTTCCCTTCGGCCTTATATATGCAGTTTAACCACACCTTTATTGTTGGACCCTGAAATTGTTTTCAGCTTTTACAGTAAATGATGCTGTGAACATACTTCAAAATATTTCTATAGAACTTTTCTCCATAAGGTAAATTTCAGGTTTTTTTTTTTTTTTTGAGATAACCTAGTCTAGTGCTTTTATTTTTATTTTTTATTTTTTAGAAAAGAGGTATTTCTTAAGTCATTTTAACAAATATTTTTGATTATATATTGAGTATCATCAGGTAGCGTGCAAGGTATTGGGGATTCCATAGTGAGCTAAACAGATGTAGCCTCCGCTCTGACGGAATTTCACTTGAAGGTAAAGATGAGGGTGAGTATGCCAAGCATAGCAGGTGGTAAATAGGTGTTTTTGAATATCCCAACATGTTTTTAGGTATTGATTATGTAGTTCAGCCAGTCTTCATCATTTACGCATTTAGAAATTTTGTCCTATAAAGATTTACTTCGGACGTTTTTATATAGCTTGCTTTCTTTCCTTTTATAGTTGGTGGGCCAGTTTATTGCTAGAGCTGTTGGAGATGGAATTTTATGTAATACCTATATTGATAGTTACAAAGGAACGGTAGATTGTGTACAGGCTAGGTAAGTAAATTTTGCTGCTTAGAATTTCAAGGTAGGGGGAATTCTATAGCATCCTGTTGAAATGCCACTTGAATTAATGAGACATTTTGGACATGTATTTGTCACTTATATGTATTCTCCCTGTTGAAACAAAATGAAAAAACGATTGGCAAGAAGTAACAAGAAGAGGACAGTAATGTAGATGTTCTGGATTTTAGTTAACCTATTAACTACACTCAAGTCACCTTTCTCTAGGCTTAACTTTCCTTATATAAAATGAAAATACTAGATGTAAAATATTTGTTTCTTAAGCTCTTGTCAAGGTCTAACATTTGGTAGTTATTTAATAAAGTGGAGTCTGCAGCCAGCCATAGCACCCTGGCATCTGATTCCGTCTGATCTCAGAAGCTGAGCAGGGTGGGCCTGGTTAATCCTTGGATGGGCGACTACCTGGGAACACCAAGTGCTGCAGATTAGTGAGAAGGACCTGGCAGCCTACTCCCGAAACAATCCACCATTGAAAACCCTATGAATAGCAGAGAAGCACAAACAATAGTGCTGGGATTGGCACAGTGTCTGGTAGTGTTTCAGCTGTTGCATGTAAGGTTACTGTGAGCGGGACCAACTTGACCACACCTAAGAACAACAATAAAATAGACTACATAAACAAAGAGAAACATTCACAATTTTTATTTGGTATTTTACTGTAGAAATTGTTTCTTAGAAAATAATGTCATTTTCACTTTTGTTCTTCAGTGTAATCAATTGTAAGCTGAGTAGATACTTAGTTATATGATTTTTTTTTAACTTCCTGGAGACTTAGATGTGGACTTAACCATGTCTTAGGTTTTCCCAGCTCTAGATATTAACTTAGTTTTCTAGGGCTACTTTAGGTCATAGGGGGATGTCTCCCTGGATGAGAAGACACTGATCTAGGTAAAAGGTGGTTAGGTATGAAACATTCCTTAGTATCTTTTGGTATTTGTTGAATGAGAAATAGAAGTGAAATAACATTATTAATGAGAATAAACTTTTTTTGCTTACCTACTTTTTATTTTGAAAAATAGTTTTTAAAAGGAGTTTTATATTTTCACTTTATGTTATATTAACAGTTTCTGTACTTGTGGAATTTAGACAGCTTTATCCATAATTTGGTAAACCTCAGGCTTGTGAATGTATCAAAATTGAATTTTTCCTTTTTTTGTAGAGCTGCTCTGGATAAGGCTACTGTGCTCCTGAGTATGTCAAAAGGTGGAAAGCGTAAAGATAGTGTATGGGGCTCTGGAGGTGGGCAGCAAACTGTCAATCACCTGGTTAAAGAGGTACCTATTGGGTATTTTTAACTTAATATGTGTGCTTACGAGAGGAAAAAACCTGCTAGTTAGTATTGTTTGTTTTGGGCATAAATTGAATTCAGTCTTACAGCTACAAATGGGAAACTGAATAATGCTGTTTTTTGTGTGTGCTATTGTGGGGGGGGTTTGAACTCAGGCCAGTATTTACTTTTTATTTTGAGACAGGGTCTTGTTAAGTTATGCTGGCTACTTCTGGCCTCAAACTTTATGATCCTCCTACCTCCACTTCCCAAGTCACTGGGATTATAGGCATTTACCACTGAGCTTGGCTGAATAATTCTTTTTTATCTTGGCTTTATTCCCTTTTCTTATAAGTTGCATCATTATGTAATAAGTTTTTTTTCTGTTTCTTTGACTTAAAAATGAGACTGTTAAATCAAAAGGGTGTTCAGGAATAATTTTAAGTCAGCTGTCTATGAACTTCTAAGGAAAACCTTCAGTCTTTTTCTTGTATTAATATTTTAAAATTTTCAAATACTGTTGAACAATACTGTTTCATAGTTATTCAGTAAATGCTTTTATATGAGCAAATTGATACTGGATAGTTTTGATTATAAATTATAAATTGTGAACGCTAAGAGTAGATCAGAGTGATAGATTGTAAGGAAGTTAATTATGTATGTATGTATTTGTTAAAAGAACAAAGCATTGAGTTACTGCATTAAAGTAGAAGGTTTAAGCTGGGTGCTGTGGCTCGTGCCTGTAATACCAGCAAGCTGGGAGGCGAAGGCAGGAGGATTGCAAGTTTGTGGCAAGAGGCAACCTGTGTAGCAAGACCTTGTCTTAGGATGAAAAGTTAAGAAAAAAGGGGCTGGGGGTGCAGTTTAGTGGTAGAATGTTTCCAAAGTATGCGTGAAGCTCTGGGTTCAGGTCCCTTGTTGTTGTTGTTAGGTGCCATCGAGTCGAGTCCGACTCATAGTGACCCTATGTACAGCAGATGAAACACTTACCGATTCTGTGCCAGGCAAACGATCTTATTTATGTTTAAGCCCATTGTTGCAGACACTGTGTCAATTCGTCTGGTGGAAGGTTATCCTCTTTTGCGTTGACCTGCCACTCTCCCAAACATGATGTCCTTCTCCAGGGATTGATCTCTCCTGACTACATGTCCGAAATATGTAAGACGCAGTTGGGCCATTCTTGCTTCCAAGGAGCACTCTGGTTGCACTTCTTCTAGGACAGATTTATTGGTTCTTTTGGCAGTCCATGGTATATTCAGTAGACGTCTCCAGCACCACAATTCAAAAGCATCAATTCTTTTTCTGTCTCTCTTGTTGAATGTCCAGCTTTCAAAACCATATGATGCCACTGAAAATACCATGGCATGAGTCAGACGCACCTTCGTCTTCAATGTGACATCTTTGCTTTTCAATACTCTAAAGAGATCTTTTGCCACAGCTTTTCCTAGAGCAATGCGTCTTTTGATTTCTTGACTGCTGCTTCCACAGGCATTGATTATAGAGCCAAGCAAAGCAAAATCTTGGACAACCTCAATCTTTTCTCCATTTATTGTGAAGTTGCGTGCTGACCCAGTCGTAAGGATTTTTGTTTTGTTGATGTTTAGTTGTAACCCATATTGAAGGCTATGATCTTTGATCTTCATCAGTAAATGTTTTAAATCGTCTTCAGTTTCAGCAAGCAGAGTTGTGTCATCTGCATAATGCAGGTTGTTAATGAGTCTTCCTCCAATCTTGATGCCACGTTCTTCCTCATAAAGTCCAGCTTCTCGGATTATTTGCTCAGCATATAAATTGAAGAGATAGGGTGAAAGTATACAGCCCTGACGCACACCTTTCTCAACTTTAAACCACTCAGTGTTTCCTTGTTCTATTCGAACAACTGCCT